>JADLZL010007538.1:0-110516 GCA_015844335.1 Chrysopogon serrulatus | reverse complement strand
AAACTTGTGAGAATGCGTTAGTGAAACGTTGCATTCATGTAGAATTGATTGTAGGAGGGTGCTTGCGCTTTGCGTTGGTTTCGAGACTTGAGTTTTGAATAGGGTTTGGGGTACATAGATCCGTAGCAAAGTTCCTCCCCTTGAAATTCCCCTCAACCACGCCGTAGGAATTCATCGCAAACTCCCTTTGAACTCCCCCGAATCTTCCTTTATTTCTCTTCAGATTCGCTGGGCTCCTTTAATTCCTCCATCTCAAATTACTAGAAATCTATTAGACATAAGAAGGAAGGATCCCTTCCCCTTTTGTTAAATTCCTCTCAATCCCCTTTGGTTCTCCCCTCGAACTACCTCCCTTTTCTCTTCTTGAAATCCTCCAAAAATCATTCGAATTCCTCCTATTTATCATGGAGAATTAGCAAAAGCTTTCCATCCTCCTGGGTTCCAAAGCCACCCAACCAGGCCCCCTTTCCTTCCCTCTCCCGCCAGGCCTGGCCTGCTAACCCCTCCCTCTTTCCCTCGCGGCCCCACGCGGAGCCGGCAGCCTGGCCGCACACCCCCTCCCCGCCCGCAGCCCACTGGGGTCGGCCATGGCTCCACCTCAAGCAGCCAATGCCCTACCCAAACCCCTAGGGAGCCGAAGCCCCCCCGGCCGGGCCGCCAAAAGCCCAGCGCCCGGCGCCCTCATCCTCGACGCAAAGACGCGCGCACCTCCCGATGAACGCCCGCGTGGCAAGGTGGTACGGACGCCGAGGCATCCGCCGCTCGGCGCCCTGGAACCCTAGCCGTCGTGCCATATAAGAGCAGCAGCCGCCGCCATCTCTTCCTTTCTTTTCCTCGCAAGGCCGCAGCGGCCGGGCGAAGCCACGCCGAGCCAAGACCGCACCGCCGCAAGACGCACCGTGCTTCAAGGCCGCCACCGGGCCGCGTGGAGCCGAGCAGCTGGCGGCGCAGCTTTACCTCGCCTGCCGCCGACGGCGCCGTGCGTCTCGCACGCCACGAGGAAGCCGCTAGAGCCGCCTCGCCACCTCCCTCGCGTGCCGCAGCCGCCCACGGCCGCGCCAGCGATGTCCCGTGCTGCGACACTCGTGGGCAACCAGCCCGCCGCTGCCGCCTTCTCGCCACGCGAAGCCCTCGCGCTGAAGCCGCTTCCACTCGCTGCCTCCCTCACGCCGCTGGGCGTGCGGGCGAATCAGCTGCACTCGCCGCTTCCAGCCAGTAAGCTGCGACCCGGGCCCAGCCAACTGCTCCGCCTGCCGCCTGCTCAGCGCTGCTCGCCACGCTACGCGTGGAGCCGCGCCACGAAGCCACGCCCAGCGCAGCAAGCACCACGACGCCGGGCCGGGCCGGGCCTTTGTCGAAGCTCGTTGTTCTCGCCGGAGCCGTGCCCCACCTCGACGCCGCGCGGAACCATGCTGAGCCACCAGTACGCGCCAAGCTGCCGCGTTATGGACGCCGCCAGCGCCTCCCGGCTGGCGAAGCGCCGCCACCCGTAGCCGCTGTACGCCTCGCCGCTGCCGAAGCACCTCGACGCCTCGACGTGGAGGCTAACCGCCTCGCGTGCTTCACCACGGCCGCGCCACCACACCGAACGCCCCTCGCCGCGACCGGCCGGGCGCAGCTAGCCTCCAGCTGGCGCCGAAGCAGTGCTCCCCCGCCACGCAGACGCAACGCCGACCTCGACGCCAGCTACTAAGCCGGGCCTCATCTCCACACCACCCAAAGCAAGGTCCACCTCGCCGGAGAACGTCGCCGGTGAGCCTCGCAAAGAAAAAGCCCCCCTTTTCTCCCTCCTTGCCGACACCCAAAGCTGAACCGGGCCTTCGTGCGGCTGCTTCTTCACCTCCGCGGAAGCCGGCCACCCTCCGCCGCCTCGCTGCTCGTCACGGCCAAGCCCGGCCTTCTCCGGGCGAGCCACAGCCAGCGGTAGCCAGCCGCTGCTGGCCAGGAGCAGGCTGCAGCTGGCCAGTGGTGGCCACAGCCGGCCAGGGCTGGCCGCGGGTGGCTACGACAGGCCACGGCAGGCTACAGCTAGCCAGGGGGCAAGCACGGAGGGCCGTGGACTTGCCGCCACCTCCGACGCCACCTCGATGACGTTCCGCCGACCTCGCCATCTTCTCCGACAAGGTTGAGCCTTCGAACCTCGTCGACGCCGGTCTCCGACGTCGATAAAAGCCCTTCCTTTCGCTCTTTCATACCTACTCTTGCGTGTCGCACTTTATCTATATCATGTCTACCTATGCTCGTGCCGTGCCTTCGGGCTACGGCCTATCTTGTGCTATGGATATGTGCTACCCCGCATGGATGATGTCTTGTGTTGAGTTTGTGTGTCGCGGGCGGAGTTTGTCTCGAGGACCGAGCCTTCGAGCCGGGCCGAGAGAGCGACGTGTTTGAACGTCGCGATCCTGCGCTATGGTCGTAACGCCGAACGCGATCCCTCCCTCTCTTTTGTATTTTGTTGACCCCCGTGGAACCACGTAGCGATCTTGTTTCGACCTTAGGACATGGTCACGGTGGACTCAACATCGGTGCGGATATCACCCGCGGCGCTGATGACCCACCGCAACCTAGTCTACGGGAAACGAATCGAAACGACCATCGTGGGACCAACGGGAGCCGACTTGTGTAGGTGAAGCTTACGGCCACGAGTTACCTCGCCATGACCGTTAGGCTCTACCTCTTTTCTTGTTCTCTCCTTCTTCTATCGCCATTTCCTAAACCACCTCATATGCTTGCACCACTTAGACCATAGTGTTTCTCGGTTCGCGTGATGATGACCGCATCGCTATTTAACCCGAGGAACAGCTCTTGCCGCTTTAGTTGCACGGAGGTCGGGTGCCCTACGAGATGGTATAGGGTTGCGAAAACGTCAAGGGGACTGATCTCTTTTTTTCCCGCCACCGCCCCTTGCCATGACGGGTAGGTCGAGAGAAATGTGGAATCATTCTCTTCTTTTTGCTCTTTTGATTCTCGCTAATCCGGTGAGGCGTGGATCGAGTCTCTTGTTCCGGGTTCTTCGATCGGTGACTATTACCATGTCATGTGGATCGAAGTGCCGTGGAAACCACCCCCTTTTTTCTCCGATTTTTGCACCTACTAGTGTTCTCTTTATTCGCCTCTCGGTTTCATTCCCTTGATTCCCCGTCAATCACAATGGCGAGTGGATCAAAGGAAGGCAAATCCTGATTTTCTCCTTCGAGGTTCTTTTCGTGCGTAAGCCCTAGTATGCTTGTACCTATTAAGACCTAGCATTCCTTGGGTTCTCGCGGTGACAACCGCACCGCTAAGACCATAGGGAATGTTTTAAGTGCATTGAGTACACCTTGGTTGAGGTACCCTACTAGCGGAGAGGGCACTCAAGCTCTCTTGTGCGTCGCTCCTCTCCGATGCCCCCGCCTTCTTGCCGTGGCATGTGCATTGGAAGGAGTGGGCCACTCTCGCTCTCTTTTCTACTTCCTTTCTTCCTCACTAGCTCGCCTGCTTCGATCCCGTCTTGACTACGATGATTGGATCAAAGACCGGGCTATCTCTTCTAGTTAGCAAAGCTATGGTCTATGTCTCATTCTTGGACCTGCGGCGAAGTCGACCGATCGACCGTTGGAAAACCATCCTCACCAAGGATGAGACCGAGACCGTGAGATGGACATGCCTAGCTAACTCTCTTTCTCTCTTCCCCTGTTGTGCTACTCTCTTCCCGGCTCCCGACGTTGTTGTGTCGTGGGGTCGAGAGGACTGTAGCCGCCTCCTCTCGTTTGTGTTCCAATCTCTTTTTGCTACCGTCGGCTACCATGACGGGTAAGCTAAAAGAGCCTCGTAACCCAGTCTCAATTCCTCTGCTCGTGTTAATCGTTCTTACTCGAATCTTATGTGGTAGTTGTGACTTGCGGGTTAAAAGGCCACAAGGGCCAAACCCTATTGTTCCTATTTCCCTTTCCCTCTTGCTTGTGATCCCCCGTCCCCGCCAATTTCCATGACGTTCGGATTGAGAGACCACAAGCCGTGGTGTTTGTTTAAGTTAAGATAGGATCAAGGCCTCCTCTCTTGGAGCCGTGCAGTGTCGACATGGTTGACCCGGGACGTCTGGACTATTTCGAGGCCTCGATCCGAAGCTTATGCTTAACAAACAACCACCTCTGCTTTTGTTTGGAGCCCAAGGATTGGACACTTTCCATGAGGGCTAAGTCTTTTCGGTGTTTGTTCAGAGTTATCTGGTTTCTTCTATATCTTGTTGCCTTTTTGGGGAGTATTGGATTTTGGTTAGGGGGAATTGATTGCTCTTCGCCTTGTTTGTCGCTATACCGAGGTAGTTGCATGCGGTGACAATGGGCGGACCGAAGATCCGCTAGAGGGGAGGAGACATGAAGGTCAACCGGATGTGGATGACAATGGATTGCTATGAACAGGTGCCACGTCCCCACCCAACCTCGTAGAATCCTATTAGGCATGCAATATGTAGTCGCTAGCGCTTTACTTTATGCAAATGAACTGTGATAGGATGCATGGTAGATTGCTTGATAAGCCATTACCTTGACGCAACCCTTCTCCTGCACACCCGCTGCTAGGATAGACGTTCGCCTACCTCATGATACTTGCTACACACTTACACTTTACTCATGCATGCTTGTGCGTGTGGCTAAGGCACGTGGTGCCGTGAACTGGATAACTGGGGGATAACGTGGGAGAGATCTTGGCGTGTGTCTTGGGTGTGTGGTGAGGGTTGTGTCGACTGGGCAGGACCTACGACGAGTCAGGGGACAAGTCTTGCCGGGAGAGTGTGATCTGGGCACTCCCTATGTGAGAGAGTACCTGTGGCGGGTACATGTGATGTGAGTAGATTCCGGGGAGGAGTGTCTTTGTGGGACGAATCCTCGGGATGGAGGTGCCGCCGAGGCACGGGCGTCGAGCCCCTTGTGAAGATATCCCCCCTCGGTCCTACTAAGGACTGGTTTGGCGTTCCTGCGGTTCACGCAGGACCTTTTCGTGCACACCACTCGTCTCTCGAATGGGCGGGGTCCGACTTGACGACTAGCTGGCCCCCCGGCCGCTACTACTAGGTTGGTAGGTGATAGTGTAGGGAGGTACGGGTGCCGAGACCCACACCCTCCCCGAGACAACGTGGTATCCATCTGCGATCCGGTACCACGCCTCACGCCTCGGCGTGCGGTGGATCTCCTGGTGCCCTGCAGCTGAGTGGTAGAGTGGCATTGGGCCGGTTAGGGCGACACTTGGTATCGCCTAGACGAGGCATCGCCGATGATGGTGATCTTGTGGTTCCGTGTACAAGCTCGCAGAGTTACTAAATCTATACGTATAGCCGTGTCCCCGGTATGGACATTCCTGTGAGTACCATACGATCGTTATAGTGAGAGGAGTCCTTCTTCTTTTCTCCCCCTGGGTGTGGTTGGATTCCGGCTTAGGCCGTTGAGGCAAGGAGGAGCGGGAGTCTTCCTTGCCGACTAGAGAGTGAGTGTGGTGAGATGTGTGGATGTGGATGTGGATGTGGATATGGATGGATGATGGACGTGTGGATGTGATGGGTTAAAACTTGATGAACTACATTATATTTATATTATGAACCGGCATAGGAACACTACATGCCAAATGTAGGTCTTTTTTCTCTCTACCCTTGCATTCCACTTACCACATAGCAAAGCAAAGCATAGGGTGGGAGCTGTGGCCAGTACAAAATCGTCTTGATAGAGTTGAGCAGGTTTGGCACCCGAGGAGGATTACGACGATGATGGAGCCGGGAAGGATTAGGTGGTCTCGTTCCTACACTCAAGTTTGGTTAAGGAGATCAAGTCTACGTCCGCCGATACTCTACCCCAACTCTGATGATTCTCCGTGAAGGAGGAGCCTTCACCCGCTATGACGCTACGTCTACTCTGATGTTGTCTTGTAAGCATATATCGCTAGGATACGTTATACTTAGGTGTGTCTCTAAGTGTTGTAAAACCTTGTAACTTGTATCTTTTTGCGATGTATGAACTGTGGTATCAACTGTAAATGATGTACTCTGTGGATTTCCCTTCGAGGAAATCGCGGGTCGTTTCAGTTGGTATCAGAGCCATACTTGACCGTAGGACGAGACATTAGAACCAAAAACTAGTGTAGAAGCCAACAATCCTGTTTGTTATAGGTGCTAGAAGTAAAGACAGTTGTTCCTCCCTCTACCTTGAGTTCTACTGCTGTCTAACCACCCCAATATGAGAAGATGGCCTTTAGGAATTACTCCCCGCTTCTACCCACGCTAGATCGGTAGATGTGTGCGACTTTGAAGGCATAGGAGTCGCCTCAAGTCAACACTATGCATATAGGAGTTGTAATGCTGCCTGATTGCTTGAATCCTGTGTTCTTATGCTTGTTATGCTTCTTGATTGTCTGTGTGTAGAATCCATAACTTATTTTCTATATGTGACTCCGGAAGCTTGGGTAACATAGCCAGCTAAACCAAGACTAACCTATGACTAGACAGGTGAACTGGCTAATTGGGGCCACAAATAAAAAGTCAATGCATCAAATTTTTGTCAACCTCTCTTCAAAATGGCTCTCTAGTCTTTCGAACCAAATTTCTCGCCTAAACTGCTCCTTTACCTTCAAAAGCCTTTATTAAAAAAAAAAAAGAATGACTTTATTTCAAAAGGAAAAGTTTCAAAAGGTTTTAGAAAGATTTTTCTTTTTGAAAGAAATTGGTTTTAACTCCTCGCTTCAAAGCCCGATTTGATTTCAAAGTTGTCTTCGACAGTTTGAAAATTTGGTCTCCTCCTTCTTTCAAAACGTGCTCCAAATTCGCTTTCTAAAGCGAAACTTGTTTTCCAATCGATAAAACATTTTCAAAGATACTTTGGCTCGCTTTTGTTTTAAAAAGGCTTTGATTCCACCTGCGAGCCAAATTCCCTTTTCAAAAGCAATCATCCTTATAGGTGAATGTGCCTTGCAACTGGTTTTATAAAACACAATTTCCTATGAAAGGAGTTTGTTGTCAAAATTTTCAAAAAAAAAAGTTGCTTTTTTGCGGATGAAAATGCGGTTTCCAAATCTGATTTCTAAAGTGTATTCTCAAAATTGATTTTATTTGTGAAAGCTTAACTTTCGACTTGAAAAATGATTTCAAAACAATTTTTGAACTTGTATTTTCAAACAAAAAAATGAGTAACGATTTGTTTTGGAAATGAATAAAGCTTTCAAAATCTTTTGACTTTGCACTCTCTTTGAACATGTTTTACTTGAAACAAGACTTTCTAAAAGATTTGAGTTTCCAAAATCCTTGATTTTGACCTGTTTGGAAAAAAGGGGGCGCCTTGCTTTTAAAACTGGATTTCAAAAGCTTTTGAAACCACTCTATGCCTTTCGAATGGAGTTTTCAAATGTACCAACTTTCAAAAGCTTTCAAAAATCCTTTGTTTATAAAGCTTCTTCCCAAAAAAAAATGCTTTCAAAACCGTTTACAGAAGCCTTTTTCCTTTCCCCTCTAAAACCCTCTCCCCTCCCTTCAGTTCGGGACATTGGGACATTGTTGGTAACTCGTTTGGGGATGAGCCGCGATCTTGAGCTATGGTGCCGCTATGAAACTTGGAGCCCCATGTGTGAGGCCTCCACGTGGCTTGTTGCCGGGCGTATGCGGTATCAAGGAAAGTGATCGTGACCATCCTAATCGGTACCGCATGCCACCCGAATCTCGAACTCCCCCCTCCATTTTCTAAAAAGCGATTACGAGAATAAAATCCTTTGAAAAGAGTTTTGTTCTCGCAAACTCGTTTTGTTTTCAAATTATTTTGGATTTTGCAAGTCCCCTTCTTAACGCTACGACTTGTTTTAAAAAGAGATCTCAAAAATCCAAAGAATTTTTCTTGAAAGCGCACCCGCCTTTTGAAAGGTATATCTTTTGCGAAGAAATGAATTTGAAGAAATGTCTTTCTTCTTGAAAAACTCCCCGATTTCAAAACCCCTTCTTTCGACTCAAAGTTTTAAAAAATTTTGGACCTATTTCAAAACGTCCTTTAAAATGTTTATAAAACAGGAAATGATTTGATTTCCAAAAATTCAAAAGATATTTGAAAAGGGATTCCAAAACCCTTTGCTTTTTGCTTCAATTGGAGTTTTTCAAAAAAAAATTACAAAAACCGATTTATAAAAGCTTTTTGAAAGATCTTATAAAAGGATAAAAGATTTTGGGTTCCAATTTAAAATCCAATTTCAAAAGGTTTGGGTTAATGATTTCGTTTTGAAATGGACTTTCCTCAAAAGTTTTTTTTTTTTCAGATAAAGGGCTATTTCCAAAAGTTGTGGCTTTAAAAATAAGAGTTGCCTACTTTTCAAAAAAAAAGTGCTCAGTTGGCGTTTGAACATTATTACGAAACCTTTGAAAAAAAGTCCTTCATCCAGTTTTCAACTTGATTTCCAAAAAAAAAAAAAAATCCAGGTTTTGCGAAAACCCTTTCCGGATGTATTTTGAACTTGGTCTATGAAAGGTTACAAAGAGTCTTGATTTCAAAAAGAGTTTCAAAAACATCTGGTTGCAAAAAAAAATTTGACAAACAAATGTTTTCGCGCCCTCTTTGAGATGCCTCTCTCCATTCAAAAGCTTCTTGCAGAATGCTTTCTCCAAAAAGCCCTACCTTCAAAACCCCTTTCCAAAATTTTTCTTTCACGAAAATTTGTGCATTGATGCTAGTGGGACATCGAGTAAGGGCCATCAACCCTAGACAACACCTATATCTCGAGGACGAGATTCCTGTAAGGGGGTAGTTCAGAACATCCCGGGTTTTCCAAACACCGAAATCCGAACTTTTTAAAATTTTTCCCCGCAAACGTGTGGAGCATGCAGTTCCTAGGTCAAACTTGTGAGAATGCGTTAGTGAAACGTTGCATTCATGTAGAATTGATTGTAGGAGGGTGCTTGCGCTTTGCGTTGGTTTCGAGACTTGAGTTTTGAATAGGGTTTGGGGTACACAGATCCGTAGCAAAGTTCCTCCCCCGAAATTCCCTCAACCACGCCGTAGGGAATTCATCGTAAACTCCTTTGAACTCCCCGAATCTTCCTTTATTTTCTCTTCAGATTCGGCTGGGCTCCTTTAATTCCTCCATCTCAAATTACTAGAAATCTATTAGACATAAGAAGGAAGGATCCCTTCCCCTTTTTGTTAAATTCCTCTCAATCCCCTTTGGTTCTCCCCTCGAACTACCTCCCTTTTCTCTTCTTGAAATCCTCCAAAAATCATTCAATTCCTCCTATTTATCATGGAGAATTAGCAAAAAGCTCTCCATCCTCCTCACAGGTTCCAAAGCCACCCAACCGGCCCCCTTTCCTTCCCTCACTTGCCAGGCCTGGCCCCTCCCCCTCCCTCTTTCCTCGCCCAGGCCACGGAGCAGCAGGCCCAGTCGCACACCCTCACGCCCCACCCCACGGCGCTCGCTGCCTTGCGGCCCACAGAGGCCCGCCCGGTACCTTGCAAACCCTAGGGGAGCTAAGCGCTCCCCGGGGGAGCCGCCGCCAAGCAGAGAGCAGCGCCGCGCCCCTCATCCCTCGGCGTACGACCGCACCTCCCGATAAACGCCCGCGTGGCAAAGGTGAGTACAGGCAGTGAGCATCCGGCCGTCGGCGCCCGGAACCCTAGCCGTCGTGCCATATAAGAGCGGCGGCCATGCCATCTCTTCTCTTTCCTGCAAGGCAGCGGCCCGCGAGCCACGCCGAGCAAGCACCGCACTGCCGCCAGCGCGCACCGTGCTTCCAAGGCCGCCACGGGCAGCGTGGCCCGGCGGCGGCGGCGCAGTTTGGCCATCGCCGTCGTCCCGGCAGCTGCCGTGCGTCCCGGCACGCCACGAGGAAGCCGCTAGAGCCGCCCTGCCACCTCCTCGCCGTGCTGCAGCCCACGGCCGCGCCGCGATGCAACCCGGTGCCGCGACACCTCGCGTACCCTCACCGCTGGGGCTGGCCGCCGCTCGCCACGCGAGTCTTTACGCTGAGCTGCCTCCACTGCTGCCTCACGCCGCGCCGTGCGGCGAACAGCGTACCGCTGCTCCAGCTGCGCGTAGCTGCGTACTCCAGTTAGCTTAGCCAAGCCGCTGGCTGCTGCTGGCGTTGCTCGCCAAGTACGCGTGGAGCCGCGGGTTACGAAGCACGCTTGCGGTGTAGTTGCGTACTTACGATGTCGGTTGGCCGGGCTTTCGCCGAGCTTCGTTACCTCGCCGGAGCTGTGCCCCACCTCGACGTCGCGCGGAACCATACCCGATCACCGAGCCTGGCCCGCGCCGTGCCCATGGGCGTCGCCCGGCGCCTCCCGTGGCGGCGCCGCCGCCCGTAGCAGCGATGCGCCCTCGCCCATTGCCGAGCACCTCGGCGCCCGGCGTGGAGGCCAAGCGCCTCGCGTGCTTCACCGGCTTGGCGCCACCACGGGCGTCCCACGCTGCCGCGGCGCGGCAGACCTCAGCCCGCCGGCGTACCCCCGCCACGCGCCGCATTGCGCCGACCTCGGCGCCGATTACCAAGCGGGCCTCA
Organism: Chrysopogon serrulatus; assembly: GCA_015844335.1. Lineage (NCBI taxonomy): Eukaryota > Viridiplantae > Streptophyta > Magnoliopsida > Poales > Poaceae > Chrysopogon > Chrysopogon serrulatus. Next base: position 100,021 of record JADLZL010007538.1, on the reverse strand, counting down.
TCTCCACACCACCCGGCAAAGGTCCACCTCGCCGGGAGAAGCGTCCCTGAGCCTCGCGGCCTAAAAGCCCCTCTTTTCTCCCTCCTTGCCGACACCCAAAGCTGGCGGCGCCGTGCGGCTGTTCTTCACCTCCGCGAGGGAAGCCGGCCACCCTCCGCCCGCCTCGCTGCTCGTCACAGCCAAGCCCGGCCTTCTACGGCGAGCCACGGCCAGCGGTAGCCAGCCGCTGCTGGCCAGGAGCAGGCTGCAGCTGGCCAGTGGTGGCCCACAACCCGGCCAGGGCTGGCCGCGGGTGGCTACGACAGGCCACGGCAGGCTACAACCTAGCCGGGGCCAAGCACGGAGGGCCGTGGACTTGCCGCCACCTCCGACGCCCACCTCGATGACGTTCCGCCGACCTCGCCATCTTCTCCGACAAGGTTGAGCCTTGAACCTCGTCGACGCCCTCCTCGACGTCGATAAAAGCCCTTCCTTTCGCTCTTTCATACCTACTCTTGCGTGTCGCACTTTATCTATATCATGTCTACCTATGCACGTGCCGTGCCTTTCGCGTCTATCTTGTGCTATGGATATGTGCTACCCCGCATGGATGATGTCTTGTGTTGAGTTTGTGTGCTGTGCGGAGTTTGTCTGAGGACCGAGCCTTCGAGCCGGCTGAGAGAGCGACGTGTTTGAACGTGCGATCCTGCTATGGTCGTAACGCCGAACGCGATCCCTCCCTCTCTTTGTATTTTGGTTGACCCCGTGGAACCACGTAGCGATCTTGTTTCGACCTTAGGACATGGTCACGGTGGACTCAACATCGGTGCGGATATCACCCGTGCGCGATGACCCACCGCAACCTAGTCTACGGGGAAACGAATCGGGAAACGACCATCGTGGGACCAACGGGAGCCGACTTGTGTAGGTGAAGCTTACGGCCACGAGTTACCTCGCCATGACCGTTAGGCTCTACCTCTTTTCTTGTTCTCTCCCTTCTATCGCTCATTTCCTAAACCACCTCATATGCTTGCACCACTTAGACCATAGTGTTTCTCGGTTCGCGTGATGATGACCGCATCGCTACGAACCCGAGGAACAGCTCTTGCCGCTTTAGTTGCACGGAGGTCGTGGTGCCCTACGAGATGGTATAGGTTGCGAAAACGTGCGGGACTGATCTCTTTTCTTCCGGCCACCGTCCCTTGCCATGACGGGTAGGTCGAGAGAAATGTGGAATCATTCTCTTCTTTTGCTCTTTTGATTCTCGCTAATCCAGTGAGGCGTGGATCGAGTCTCTTGTTCTGGGTTCTTCGATCAGTGACTATTACCATGTCATGTGGATCGAAGTGCCGTGGAAACCACCCCCTTTTTCTCCGATTTTTGCACCTACTAGTGTTCTCTTATTCGCCTCTCGGTTTCATTCCCTTGATTCCCGTCAATCACAATGGCGAGTGGATCAAAGGAAGGCAAATCCTGATTTTCTCCTTCGAGGTTCTTTCGTGCGTAAGCCCTAGTATGCTTGTACCTATTAAGACCTAGCATTCCTTGGGTTCTCGCGGTGACAACCGCACCGCTAAGACCATAGGGAATGTTTTAAGTGCATTGAGTACACCTTGGTTGAGGTACCCTACTAGCGGAGAGGGCACTCGCGCTCTCTTGTGCGTCGCTCCTCTCCGATGCCCTGCCTTCTTGCCGTGGCATGTGCATTGGAAGGAGTGGGCCACTCCTGCTCTCTTTTCTACTTCCTTTCTTCCTCACTAGCTCGCTCTGTTCGATCCCGTCTTGACTACGATGATTGGATCAAAGACCGGGCTATCTCTTCTAGTTAGCAAAGCTATGGTCTATGTCTCATTCTTGGACCCGTGCGAGTCGACCCGATCGACCGTTGGAAAACCATCCTCACCAAGGATGAGACCGAGACCGTGAGATGGACATGCCTAGCTAACTCTCTTTCTCTCTTCCCCTGTTGTGCTACTCTCTTCCCGGCTCCCGACGTTGTTGTGTCGTGCGGGTCGAGAGGACCTGTAGCCGCTCCTCTGTCGTTTGTGTTCCAATCTCTTTTGCTACCGTCGGCTACCATGACGGGTAAGCTAAAGAGCCTCAGAACCCAGTCTCAATTCCTCTGTTCGTGTTAATCGTTCTTACTCGAATCTTATGTGGTAGTTGTGACTTGCGGGTTAAAGGCCACAAGGGCCAAACCCTATTGTTCCTATTTCCCTTTCCCTCTTGCTTGTGATCCCCTGGTCCCCGCCAATTTCCATGACGTTCGGATTGAGAGACCACAAGCCGTGGTGTTTGTTTAAGTTAAGATAGGATCAAGGCCTCCTCTCTTGGAGCCGCATGTGTCGACATGGTTGACCCGGGACGTACGGACTATTTCGAGGCCTCGATCTGAGCTTATGCTTAACAAACAACCACCTCTGTTTGTTTGGAGCCCAAGGATTGGACACTTTCCATGAGGGCTAAGTCTTTTCGGTGTTTGTTCAGAGTTATCTGGTTTCTTCTATATCTTGTTGCCTTTTTGGGGAGTATTGGATTTTGGTTAGGGAATTGATTGCTCTTCGTCTTGTTTGTCGCTATACCGAGGTAGTTGCATGCGGTGACAATGGGCGGACCGAAGATCTGCTAGAGGGAGGAGACATGAAGGTCAACCAGATGTGGATGACAATGGATTGCTATGAACAGGTGCCACGTCCCACCCAACCTCGTAGAATCCTATTAGGCATGCAATATGTAGTCGCTAGCGCTTTACTTTATGCAAATGAACTGTGATAGGATGCATGGTAGATTGCTTGATAAGCCATTACCTTGACGCAACCCTTCTCCTGCACACCCGCTGCTAGGATAGACGTTCGCCTACCTCATGATACTTGCTACACACTTACACTTTACTCATGCATGCTTGTGTGTGTGGCTAAGGCACGTGGTGCCGTGAACTGGATAACTGGGGGATAACGTGGGAGAGATCTTGGCGTGTGTCTTGGGTGTGTGGTGAGGGTTGTGTCGATCAAGGGCAGGACCTACGACGAGTCGGGGGACAAGTCTTGCCGGGAGAGTGTGATCTGGCACTCCCTATGTGAGAGAGTACCGTACATGGCGGGTACATGTGATGTGAGTAGATTCCGGGAGGAGTGTCTTTGTGGGGACGAATCCTCGGAATGGAGGTGCCGTCGAGGCACGGGCGTCGAGCCCCTTGTGAAGATATCCCGCCCGGTCCTACTAAGGACTGGTTTTTGCGTTCCTCGCTGTTCACAGGACCTTTTCGTGCACACCACTGCCTCTCGAATGGGCGGGGTCCGACTTGACGACTAGCTGGCCCCCCCGCTAGGTTACTAGGTTGGTAGGTGATAGTGTAGGGAGGTGCGGGTGCCGAGACCCACACCCTCCCGAGACAGTGGGTATCCATCTGCGATCCGGTACCACGCCTCACGCCTCTCGCCGTGCTTGGGTGGATCTCCTGGGTGCCCCGTGGCTGAGTGGTAGAGTGGCATTGGGCCGGTTAGGCGGCAGCTTGGTATCGGCCTAGACGAGGCATCGTCGATGATGGTGATCTTGTGGTTCCAGTGTACAAGCTCGGCAGAGTTACTAAATCTATACGTATAGCCGTGTCCCCTGGTATGGACATTCCCCGTGAGTACCATACGATCGTTATAGTGAGAGGAGTCCTTCTTCTTTTCTCCCCCGGTGTGGTTGGATTCCGGCTTAGGCCGTTGAGGCAAGGAGGAGCGGGAGTCTTCCTTGCCGACTAGAGAGTGAGTGTGGTGAGATGTGTGGATGTGGATGTGGATGTGGATATGGATGGATGATGGACGTGTGGATGTGATGGGTTAAAACTTGATGAACTACATTATATTTATATTATGAACTGGCATAGGAACACTACAGCCAAATGTAGGTCTTTTCTCTCTACCCTTGCATTCCACTTACCACATAGCAAAGCAAAGCATAGGGTGGGAGCCGATGGCCGCACAAATCGTATTGATAGAGTTGAGCAGGTTTGGCACCCGAGGAGGATTACGACGATGATGGAGCTGGAAGGATTAGGTGGTCTCGTTCCTACACTCAAGTTTGGTTAAGGAGATCAAGTCTACGCCCGCTGATACTCTACCCCAACTCTGATGATTCTCCGTGAAGGAGGAGCCTTCACCCGCTATGACGCTACGTCTACTCTGATGTTGTCTTGTAAGCATATATCGCTAGGATACGTTATACTTAGGTGTGTCTCTAAGTGTTGTAAAACCTTGTAACTTGTATCTTTTTGCGATGTATGAACTGTGGTATCAACTGTAAATGATGTACTCTGTGGATTTCCCTTCGAGGAAATCGCGGGTCGTTTCAGTTACTGTAGCAAAACCATTGTCGAAAACCGCCGAGGGATGTAATATGAACGGTTTTAAAAGTTAAGGAATGTGTTTTGTCCGGTTTTGGAGTTCAGGGATGACATGCAGACTTTCGCGAAAGTTGAGGGGACCTAAAGTGGACTTTTTCCTTCCTTTTACTTGAAGACTTGATCGAATTTGCCTACTACTGGCCCACCTACTGAAGGCTAAGTTAAAAACATCCACAAATTGCAAGATGTTAGCACAAGTTAGAATGGGGAATGGAACAGAGGATGGGGAGGAGTTGTTCTATTGAATTGGGGAAGGAAATAATAGAATTCGGTTACAATTTTCAAATCGCATACGTTCTCCTTTGCTCTCGCAGCTTTAGTAGTACAAGCACGCTTGGTCTTGCCACGATGGGCCTACAATCCTTGGATTCGGCCTCCTCTGCTTTGTGGGCCTCCCTATTGGGGCTTGGTCTTCCTTCTCTGTATCTGATATTGCTTGACGGTGAGCAGCGCTCGCACAATGAGTAATTCAAACACTATAGTGATGGTTTAGAATATAGGCATAAAAGAGAGTAAGAGATTTTTGTAGCCGAAATTTCTAACAAAGGACATGTGTCAATTATATCATCTGCATCCACTTCAAATAAAATAAAATATCTCACATCCTTCTGAATTGAGATGCAATATCTCCACTTCCTTTATAACTTTACAGTTATTTAAAAAAAACACAATGTCAAACAATTAAACAAATTTCACGTGCACGGATCAAATCTTTTACACAAATACATGGTATATATACCAAATTGTTGATCAATATCGATCATCTCTGATGTTGGGCGAATACCTGACCTCGCTGCATGAGGGTGACTCGATGATATTAGCCATGAAAGAAGGCATGGTTTTTTCTAGAGAAGAAGAAGAAGAAGAGAGAGAAAAAGTATAATTAAAACAGTCTCGATTATGCTAGAGGATTTTATAAAATGACTAGTGCTGCAGCGTGCGGTGGATCTGACACTACAGCATGTCTGCTTGTACAAGGCATTTAAAAGTGCCTTCAAATGTGGACAAAATGCCTTCAAAAACTTTTTGAGGCACAATTGAAAATGCCGGCTATAAACTGGACTCAAAAGGTCTTTTGAGGCATTTTTTCAAAATGCCTTCCAATATCAATATATAAAGGCATTTTCTAGCTGCCTATAATAGTTTTTAAAGGCAATCTATACTAGGCCTTCAAAAATTGATGGAGGCATTATTAAAAAAAATGCCTCCAAAACTAAGGTATCCATACAACAACCGTTTCTACCAGTATCAAATTAGTAGATTATTATCAATGATCCAAAGCTTAAAATCTTTCATACATCATACAAGAAGCTAAACAATGTACTAATACTTTGCAACAGCAGCCATAGGCTAGTATTTGACAACAATATCTCCAGTATTTGTAACAGCAGCCATACAAAAAGCATGTGCTCGGAACTATGGGTGCTATTTCTCAAGTCCAGCAGACAAGCCTTTCAAAGTCTTGACAATAACATGCTCAAATTACAGAATATATGTGCTAATAACTCATAGTCTCATCATACTATATAACTACTAGTATCGATCAGGAAGAGAATGGTGACACCACAACCAACAAGCTTCTTGCTATTATCAAATCCAATATTCAGAAATCTCTACCTTCTTTCCACCTGCAATACACAACTAATAAAGATCAGCTAGTCACATACAGTAAACAAATAAAAATACAATCAGCAAGCATGTAATTTATTTCTTAATATAAAGCTAAATTTCTGAGTTTCTAGTGATAGTGTGACACCTATAATATATAGCCCCTCTAGAAAAACTTCTGAGTTTCAATAACATCGCTGTGACACACTGCAAATGGATTTCCCTTCACTGCAATATCATTGGCATGTAACATTGCCTGAACATGACAGATTTGTCTATCTGAGCATGATTGCTTACTGTTATCCCTAATTAGCCATGATAATTACTTAGGAACCCTGAGATTAAACTTAAAACAACAACTAAAATTCAGCAGTGGTGGAAATATCTCTAGATGAACAGCTACAACATTTTACTGAGTGAAGAACCAATATAACCAAACATGAATCTAGAAGTTAGAGATGCTTACCTTTAACTATACTAACATCGTGATGTTGTAATGTATATGTCACTTTTGTGGCCCTCTACAGACTTGGATGATGTAACTTGCTCTGTTTTTTCTATACACACCTTCCTCCTAAATTGCTTATTTGCTGCCATGCCTTTATTCAGCCTTGTACCATCAGCTTTTGATGTTGCCCTTTTCAGTCTAGTAGTCTCTGTTGTGTTTGGGTTGACTTGGCTAATGGTGCTGCAACACTACAATAGAAAATTCAGATTTCAAGTCAAACTTCATTAAGTGTCAATGCTTAAGATAAGAGTGCTACCTTAGAGTTCAATGGAGTACCATCTACAGAAATGATCTGCAATGTGGTTATAACAATTTAAACTTCAGAGTTTCATGATTAAAAATAAATAAGGAACCACTTTTAAGTTTAGAGATCATACACTTTGTCGAGGCCATAGTATACAACGGGCAGTAGCACTTCCCAGATTTTGTATTTTCCCATATGCACGAGGTAGGATGGTTGTTTGTTTATAAACAATGCTAACGAGCACATCAACATAATCCGCCAATGGTTGACCATCATGAGCTTTAGCTTTTCTGTCAGTTTTTGAATGGTTCCTAATGCCACCAGCTTTTTACTATTTGGAGATGTCAGACCAACTTCTAGACCACACTTTAGATCTTCAACATCATCCTACAAATATTACTCCTAATTGTATCATCTACTCTTAATTATATCATCTATCTACTATTTACTCAGAAAAGACTAACAGTACAAAAGGCAGAGTAGTCACCTTATGAAGTGGTGGCTGAAACTTTCTTAGCTTCTTTGATGACTCCGGAACACTTTGCGGAGGTGTTTTTCTCTTGGAATTTTCCACAAAAGTGTCTTGTGCTGTCTCTATCTTTATTTTTTTCGCAGACTTGGCAGCATAGCATCCTAAGGATTGAAAACAAAACTAGTTACAAACTGCATCTAATCAAGAAATCAACTGAAATGGACCCAATTTACCTCATGTTCGACTCCATGTCTCTTGTTTGAATGTGGCACTGATTCTTGATTATCATTATTCATGTCATGCAAATGTTGCCCAGCTGCTGTACCAACTCTTGGACTAGTTTCAGTAGAAGGGCACTTTTGAGAATCTAAAACTTGACTTTTCAGTTCAGTGTATTGGTGTTGCAACTTATCTTGATTTGACATTAGAGTTTTCACAACATCCCAAAGCTTCTTGTTTTCTTCTTTCACTTCCTGCATTTCAAATAAAGCTTCAGATATGCGAGCAGAGCCCACACCACCAGCTAATAAACCTAGGCCAGTCCTTCTTCCACTCCTCTCTTTTTTGGAACAATGTTGAAAACAAATCATTTTCATAAGTATCCTCAGCAAGCAAAGAAGGGTCTTCTTGAAATCTTCTTTGATTTCATCCTTCAAAAAAAAGTGATGACCAAAGCTATAATCATACAATTTTTTTGAGCTATATTAAGAACAAAATGAATTTTTCCAAAACAGTAAACAAATAAACCAGTAGGAGGAAGAAAACAACATACAATTTTTTCAAAGCTGTACTCATCAACTGGTTGTCCATTTTTCTTAGTATGTGTTACTACAAAGAGCTCCGCACGGCCTATTTGTCTTCCTTCCTTTAGTTCCTGCATTGAGAACATTAGGTGGTAACACACAAATGCAAACAATGATTAAAGGTCAATAAAAATAATGGCTCTGCAGCAGGACATACCATTTGATCTAAAACAACTGCATTACTTCTCGATCCAGTGGTGTGCCTTCCATTCAGTTGCAGTGCCCTAGTGGCCTTATTCTTCTCAAATTTAAGCTAAATAAATACATTAAGTTCAGGAAAGAAATCCGCTAGTATAGCAAGAAATCTGAAGTTTCAGTATAGCAACACAAGCACCAATGAAAACAATTAAGCTAGCACAGCAGACCTGTTCCGCATTTGACAACCAGTGATCCACCAACCACTCCCATTGAGGTGCTGGAATCCTATTCCCACAACCATTCTTGATATTTTGTCTCCTAGATAAATCAGCATCAAAGTACTTCCTCTTCAAAACTACCTTGAAATCTTTCCACTTCTTGCTTGCAGACTTCAAAACCCAAGGCTTGTAAGACTCATCAATATCAAAAAATCCCTGCATGAATTTACACTTGTAATCAACATTAACATTCAAAATCATTAAGTAAATAACTGCAGGTCGTGCCTATGTACCTTTATAGTTGTCCATAATTTCTCTTTGTGAGACTTATCTACCTTACTCCAGTTTTTGTGTCCTAAAGATATTTCCTTCCCTCTAACAAGGTATCCAATGAAACTTGTTAATTTGCACGTCTTCAGTCCACACGGCTGACCGTATCTATTGAACTTCAACTGGATTTTGCTGTTAGGATCATATTCTTTCCACATCCTCTTCATCTTAGTTGGCCCTCTCACATTTCTTATTTTTCCTATAGGTATGTTGAAAAGAACTGATATTTCCATGTTCAAACTATATATGTTAGATGTATCAGCAGTCTGATGTAAAAACAAATTACCTTGCATATTGAAAATATGGTAGATGGCTTGCTGAGGTAGAAGGATGTTTGCTAGTACTTTGCAAATATGGGGATAATTCATCAGGACATATCGGTGAGCTTGGATCCAAGTTGTGTAGGACAGTTCATAAGCAGAAGGCCCCGACAAAGGAAATCCAACTATTTTTAAATATGGTAGATGGCTTGCTGAGGTAGAAGGATGTTTGCTAGTACTTTGCAAATACCGTGAGCAAAATGTCATACTCTCATTGAACTGGTAGCCTTCAGCTATTGCTCCTTCAGGATGGCTGTGAGTTGTAACCATAGATTTGTACTTAGACAAGCATCTCTCTATAGGGTACATGTTTCGGTAATGCACTGGTCCAGCAAGCCTTACTTCTGTAGCAAGATGGACAGTCAAATGAACCATGATATCAAAGAAAGAAGGAGGAAAAATCTTCTCTAATTGGCACAGGATCTCAGGTATCTCTGCTTCCATTCTTTCAATCTCACTAACACAAATGACCTTTGAGTATAATTTCTTAAAGTAATTGCTAAGACGAACCAATGGCATGGAAACTCTATTTGGTAAAATTGTGTTGGCAGCTAAGGGTAGCAGGTCACACATTATAATATGACAATCATGAGTCTTTAACCCAACTAGTCTCTTCTCCTCGATTAGAACCTTATTATGCAAGTTGGATGCATATCCAGCAGGGAACCTTGCATCTTTGAGAACCTGACAGAACATCCTTTTCTCCTCTGGACTCAGAGAATATATTGCTGGCGGTATGTATGACTTAGTCCCCTCAGTCTGTGGGTGAAGATCTGGTCGTATGTCCATTTCCTGGAGGTCAAGGCGAGCATTTAAATTATCCTTTGACCTCTTATCAGCATCAAGAAATGTATTGATTATGTTACCAAAGACATTTTTCTCTGTATGCATGACATCAATATTATGGCGCACAAGAAGTGTCTTCCAGTATGGCAATTGGAATAAGCAGCACCTCTTTTTGAATACCTTTGACAAGTCATTCTGATTCACTTCCTCAACTTCAGCATTCCTCTTTCTCTTCTTGTTCTTGTCCTTTTGCAGTTTCCCAAATACTGTTACCATGTCTTTTGTCATCTCAGATATTTCCTGCCCTGAAAGCTGAATAGGAGCCTCACGAAATTCCTGGGTACCATCAAATAATCTAGCTTGAAATCTGAACTCATGATCGGCATCTAAGAACCTACGATGTCCCATATAGCAGGTCTTGTGCCCATGTTTCAATCGAAGTGAACATGTGTCTATGAGACAATGGGAGCATGCTGCTATACTTTCCCCAGATATTACTCCCCGTCCAAGCCAGTCACTTATTGTCCATAGCAATGCAGCATGTAGGTGAAACTTCTCATTACAAGATACATCATATGTCATTACACCATGCTTCCATAATTCAAGGAGATCATCAATCACTAATTGCATATAGACATCTATGTCTTTTCCTGGGGCCTTTTTACCCGGGATAAGAACAGATAGAATAAGGTTTGACTGCTTCATGCAAACCCATGGAGGAAGGTTGTATGGGATCAAGATGATAGGCCATACACTATAGGACACATTCATGTTCCCAAAAGGGTTGAAACCATCTGTTGCCAACCCAAGCCTAACATTTCTAGCCTCTGAACTAAACCACCCATGTGTGCCATCAAAATTCTTCCACGCTGGAGAGTCTGCTGGATGACGTAGCAAGCCATCTTTCGTGCGACCTTCGCTATGCCACCTCATGTTATCCGCTGTCTTTGAAGACATGAATAACCTTTGGAGCCTCTTCTTCAGCGGAAAATGTCGAACCACCTTTACAGGAACTTTGTGGACACGTCTTCCATCAACTCCACCTTTCACACTCTTCCACCTACTTGATTTACACACTGGACAACAGTTGGCGTTGGCATATTCCTTTCTAAACAATATGCAGTCATTTCTGCAAGCGTCAATGCAGTGATAACCAATGCCAATAGCCTTCACGAATCTCTTGGCCTCATGGAAGTTCTTTGGCAACACCTCTCCCTCTGGAAGTGCATCCTTAAGTAAAGGTAGAAGCTCATGAAAATATCCATTGCTGACCCCCCATCGATTCTTCATGCTAAGGAGCCTAATGAGAAACTGCAGCTTCGAGAATGCCTTGCAGCCAGGATACAACTCTTGGCTCCCATCACAGACTAACTTGTAGTATGCTTCAGCATCAACATCATCCTCATCCTCACACCCCTCTTCTTCCCCTAAAGCACCAGCATCATACATCCCAAAACCCTCCATTAGCATCTGCTCCATTGGATCAATACCAGCATCGTTGTCTTCTGATTGTGAGCACAGAGCAGGATTCGGTACAGATGATATGCCCTCTCCATGATGAATATCCATCCATGAACCCAATGGAAATTAAATGTTCCCAAATATCTTTTTTCTCTAACCAATAATTATTTCCACAATCTCAGCAAGGACAAGCTATCCTATTTTGTTGGGCTGATCTAGCAAAGGCAAATTCTATAAAGCTGCGAAGGCCTTCCTCATACTCGAGTGACCACCTAGGCGCTCTCATCCATTCTTTGTCCATAATGGCTGCAAAACAGTAAATATTTCTCTACACTAAGACAAGAAAACCCAATTAAACTGAACAAATATATTTATCTCTACAACTAATGCAACCCCGTTGTGACAAAGGCACCTATTAAGACCAGCATCTCAGCAGATTGATTGTGGAATGTGTTACACACCAATGTAATGATATAAAAAGTAATCTAGTACGTATAGCATTGTCGTCCCTAGTGAAAATATATACACTACAATATATTTTTAAACTAGGATATGTACTACAATATCAAAGAAAAGTTAAATAGGGTTGGTGAACCAGTGCGGCAGCTAAACTCATGTGATGAAAAAAAAGGGCATCCTAGGTTGAGACTTTGAGGCTTACAGAGCTTTGGTTACCACTAATTCCATTTGGTAGTTAACTATACCAGACAGAAGTCAATATAGTTATGGGGATTGACATGTGGATTAAAGTCAATATATTAAGCTATGTAACATATATTAAGCAGCATCTGTACATAGTAGATTCACACAAATCAATTCATATGAGTCAACCAGCATGCCAATGGAGGATTTAAGGGACTGGTGGCTTAGGGGATTTACCTCGATTGCCTTAGGAGACTGAAGAGGATGGGCAAATTGCTTTCTCAGTCGGTCGAGGAAGCGCTCTCGAAGACACGGCGTACCCGCCTCCCCGCTCGACGTAGCCGCGGCGCCTCCTCGCAACTGCGTCGTCCCTCCCTGCTCCGCCCGACGTAGTCACCGCGTCGTCCCTTCCGACGCCGCCCGACGCAGCCGCGAGGCCTCCCCGCAGCCGTGCCGTCCCTTGCCGTGCAGCCCGCCGCAGCTACGTCGTCCCTCCCCGCGGCCGCCCGCCACAGCTGCGCCGGCCTCCCCGGAGCCGCACGCTGCTGTTGCGCGCCCTCCCCACGGTTCCACCGCCCCCTCGCACCGCTGGATTGGCCACCCCGCAACCCTATCGCTATCTCTGGAACGGATACTCGCGGAGGATAACGTCACGAGCTGGGAAGTCACGAGCTGGGCCTGGGCCAGTAGTCCGAGAGGGATAGGTGGGCCAATTGTCACGAGACGGATTTCCTTTAGCCTTTTTTCAGATTAAAAAAACTGAATGGTGCAAACAACCGTGTTGGATCCGAAGTGACGAGCTGCTGGAGTCCCGTGCGGTACTTCACGAGGTGGGCTTCCCAGTTGAAGCGGTAGGGCTTTGTTTTTAAGTTGAAAAGAAATGGGCTCTATTACTCGTATATCACATGGAAGGCACTATGGAAACGCCTCAAAATGTCCCAGCTTATTAAGGCATTTTTGATAAAACGCCTCTGAATGTTCATGTAATTAAGGCGTTTTGATAAAACGCCTCTAATTATTGCTGCTATTTAAGGCACTTTTTAGTTTTGCCTTTAAAAAAATGTTTTTAAAGGCTTTTTAAAGATAAATGCCTTAAAGCAATATAAATTTGAGGCATTTTTAAGAAAATGCCTTTGACAAAATGCCTTCTATTGAAGGACATGTTGTAGTGTGATGCGTGCCTCCCATGCAAACGTACGTTTATTCTTTTTTTTTTCCGAATTGACGTCCAGCCAAGTTGCGGCCTGCTACTCTACACCTAGCCACCAAAGCCAACCCAATCCAATCCACTTAAACTAGTCCATAAATGGGTGGATCAAAAATTGATCCAAACCGGTAACCCACCCATGCACAGCGTATAGCTATATAAGTAGTAATGTAATCTTCGCTAAAGTAGAGCTTATGCACGCATATGATTCTAATTTTTGTTGTTGTTGACAATGGACCTCCTAGGATGTCAAATTTCTAGCCTCGCCCCTGGCAAGAATGTGTGATCCTGTATTTTTTTTTAATTATTTATAGTGGCTCCGTGAAAATTAACGTCATATTAGTAGTAAGATTGCTATAGCACACCTCTTGGGCTAATATTAAAAGGAAGAGGATGAGATAAGCATGATTAATCGATTATGCATACACATCAAAAACCCATACAAGTTTTTTTTTTTTTTTATAGCAATGTAGTCAAAACAGATACATGGATACATCACAGTAGCATGTTAAATCACACCGAAAAGGATCGATCATGCATGCATATATCTCACTCTACATAAGAATGAAGAAGAACACCAACTATCTGCTAGATTATCTGCTTTCAACTCCATAACACATACGACGCATACATGTATGACGAACGTAGGCAGCACAGCAGTGCATGGCTCTCGCTTGGACTACTCTACGATTGCATGCATCATTCAGGACATCAGGTCTGTCCTGCTGTAGCTAGTCGCAGCAGAGGTCACACAGCCAGCAGCAACACAGAGCGGCGATACTGCAAAAACACGAAACCACACGCGCGCACTGAATTGGTTAATCGAATGACACCTTTTGGTAGTATTGCAATTGCAAATGCAAAGGGCATTGGCATATGAATTACATCCGCAAGCAAAGTAATAACTGACGCACTTACCATCCATCGATGAAACTAGTCTTTCGTCCCCGCGCTCTTGTTTGTCCACCGGCTCCGGCGCCGGGCGACCCCGCGCCCTGCTTCTCCGAATAGTCCATCGTCGGGTAGCCTACGGCGGGAACGAGCGAGATCAGCCAATTAATAGACCAAAGAACGACGAGAATGCAGTGCTCAGAATTAGAGTCGAATTGAATCGAGCGAGGAACATATTTAGAATATCACGGAGAAGAGAATAATCGATCAGCGAAAACCACAAAGAGAAGAATCGGAGCTAGCAGTATAAAATAAAATAAAGATGACCATGCATGCATCGATCGATCACCTAGTGGAGGCTGCAGGTTCTTGTGGCCGACACCCTCCATTATTCTTTCACGTTCTTGTACAAATACAGCTCTCTCTGTCTGTTTTAATTTACCGTTTGATCAGGATCTATCTCTGTGTCTAGCTTATATAGCCTATATAGTAGCTGAGTGCCTGGGTTACTCGGCTATGTGTGTACTTACTTGGTGAGTAGGAATGCTGAGAGATCGCCGAGGCATATATATATAGCCCAGACCGCCGCCGTGCATGCGTACACATGCAAATATTCGTTTTGGGTTTCTTTAAGAAAACTTGTGAGATGCTGCACTGGTCGATGATGTGTCGGCGTTCGGCTTTGCCGACGGCCGCTTTGCCTGCGTGGACCATGGTATCGCCGGACGCCGGATGAGTTCCGTTTCATGCTCGCGCGGATCAGCGGGTGGCCGGTGGACACCTGCCCTCGCCGCCGCGGAAATTTGGAACACGTACCGAATCCAGCAGCCGCGGAAATTAAAGGTGATCAGATCGGTAAAAACATACTGTCGGCATGCACCGGCGCCGCCTGCTGGCTGCTGCAGTTACTTGAGGTGAATTCATCGCCCCAGCGGCTCGGCTGTTGTTAAAAGTCGACGAATTAGATGCACGCCGCATTCTGACAGTGGTAACTCGCTCAGTGCGGGCGTTGCATTGGATCGTCGGCGAATTCTTTAATTTTTTTTTCCCGTCGTTTGCTGATGAATGAAGACACAAACCGCGTGTCTTTGACTCTTTGTAGGTCCAAGGGATATGTTCTCTCCCGTCCCAGCCCCAGATATGTGAAATAAAAAGCAAATGAAAGTGCAAGCACTGGATCGGCGTACGTGTACCTTCTTGCACCTTGTTGTAGTGTGATGCAATTAAGATGCACAATCTTCACACGTAGCACTACCGTGCACCCATGTATCTGCATGCCCACGCTGACTGCCCAACGAGCCACGAACGAGAATTAGCTAGTGCAACATATAGCTCCTCTATCTCTTGAGTCTTTGATACGTAGGGGAGGACAGAATAAAAAACATAGTATTAGTTAGCCATTGTAGTTCTTCTATCTCCTTGCTTGATAGGCAAAAACTCTGCGGGAATCTACTACAATCTACAAGATAGATTACATATTAGACCAACATATTATTGGCCCAGAGTTTTTATTCATATAATCTCTCTCCTATCAAGGAGATATGTAGAAGAATTATTTCTCATGCATGGCGCAGAGTTTTTGCCTCTCGCTCCTCCACATGACAGCTAATATAGAGTACTAGAATAAAGTTAGCCATTGTAGGAGCCCCCAGTAAGATATGATTAGACCTGTTTATTTAAGCATCCACCTTTTCCATAATAGTAGTATTTGTATACTAAACTCCCCTCCTTGCGTGCCCATGTTCTGCGCGTACTCCGCGTGTGACACACTGTGCAGACGAGTGGCATTGAGACAGAGAGTGGGCAGGAGCGTGGGGCGCTGGATACTGCATGGACTTGGACCAGCGGGCCACTTGGGACCCTCGGCCGGGCCTCAGTTGCTTGACCCATTCGTTGATTCAAGATAGCAAAGCGAAAGACATGAAGAGTTCTGGAAAGAAACAGCTAGACAAAGGCCTTGTTCAGTTTGTAAATGTTAGAAAAAGTTGCAATAGTAGTGTTTTCGTTTTATTTGGCAAATATTGTCCAATCGTGGTCCAACTAGGCTCAAAAGATTCGTCTCGTGATTTACAACTAAACTGTGTAATTAGTTATTTTTTTACTAACATTTAATGCTCCATATATACGGGTAGAAATTGATGTGATGGAGAGAGAGTGGAGAATGTTGCAACTTTGGAGGGGAACTGAACAAGGCGAAAGTAAAAATTCTCAATACGCGTGGACAATCCTTTTGATCTTGAAGAGCTTTGGAAATAAATAACTAGACAAAGTAATTTCCATGCTCTTAGAACTAATGTGATATTCCTGATGATCCTACTCTTATTCGCTTCATACATCGTTAGGTTGCTATGACAATATAACCTAGCTAGAGCGGTGTCGTCGTACGTCGACCTGGTGGTGAGGCTGCAGTGTAGCTTTGAGCATTTATTAACCAGCATGGAGGTCAACTCCACCGGGTTTGCCAATCGGATCGGTGGGTTTCCGAGGGAGGCATGACAAGGTGGGGAGACGGGGGCGAACTACATCAGCGCTGAGATGGCACACCACTTACTCCATCGTCAAGAAGCTCAAAGGCTCTGGCCATACGACTCAGATAAGACAGTGTTGGGGCATCTCAAGCATTTAGCAAATCCTGAATATATACATGGTCATATACAATTTATTTATGAATTCTTAAAATAAACCTGTAGCGTTACCACATGCACTATACTAGTTACAAATATAAGACCAATAAGGTCATGTACTCTTGTTGCCGCTTGCTGCTCAGGCTGTATAATATCCCAAATTTCTACTGTTTATTAGGCTACTCTCGTTGTGCATGGATACACATCGCATGTTAATAACCAGCGTGATGCAACACATAAAACTATTAGCAGATTTTTACCATTGCAAATAGCCTAGGGGCATTTCCTGCAAGGCTGCGGCAATGAAGAGTTACCTTCATCGAATAGAACAACCAACAACTGATTAGCTAGGTCACAACTACCAAAAGGTGGATGCTGTATGAGAGCCCACAATCCAATTAGTGGGCAGGTGCCCTCCAGTATAGACTCGAAATCTTCTCGTTTGATACACATGATGGAACAGTTTTCGAGAAAAATACATGGTGGAAAAGAACGGCTTCTCTTAATGCCACAAAGCCACTGATCTCCGCTCTGTTGCAACATAAGAGCAAAATCTACAATTCTACGTACATGGCACTGAAGTTTGACATCTCTAATCTTTCGATGTTATAACTAGCAAGCCCAGTGCGCCAATCAGCAGGTACTGCAGCAAAGGTAACATAGATCAGCAGAGCTTCCAATGCTAGTGACTAAGAGGGGATGTTTTGGACAATATTGATCTCGGTACTATTCTTGAAGATTTTCCATCAGGAGATGTCCGAAGACAAATTTCTAGAAAGCACATAAGTATTATTGTTTTATTCGAGGTAACGACAATGGTTACTTTACTGTTTGTTTTACACTGGTACAGAAAAACATTTGTACAGGCGGTGCTAGACGCATCTTCACAGCGGCCAAGCCCACCGCTGTGTAAATAATTTTTTTATTTATATTTCAAATTTTAATTTCTCTCACCACACCACAATGCTAAACCTATTCAAACTAAACATCACATATACATCAACCATAAAATTACATCATACATAGATCATTATATATATATATATATATATATATATATATATAAAACATGAAATCAAACATCAACCATAAAATTACATATATACACGTCAATGTTATCCGCACAACCATATTTTTTTGTCCCTGACGTATCGTCCCCCGCTACCTTATAAACTCACGGGCGTAGTACCCACAATAGACCAATTCAAGTGGTTGCTTGTGGCACAATATAATGAGCAGCAGATTATTCTAAAATTTTTATGCCTTATGCATTATTTATATGATGATATGTGTTCAGACAACTTACCGGATAGTGGTGTTGTATCGTCAATGGCACCCTACAATCTGAACGTGCGGCGTCGACCGGTCCTTTTTGTTTCTTATAAAACCGCCATGCCCTGTAGATATCGAATATAAATCACTAAAGTTATTTCAAAACTCTAATTCATATAAGTACGCATGTGGTTGCATGTTGGCTCACCTTTCTAATTGAACCAAGAATGGTTGATACTTCTCGGAAGGAAAATGTAAGGAGTCCAGGACAAGCACCTTCCCTTCGAAGAGATAAATATAAAAAACGATCCAATGGTCACTGCATGAATAAATGAGTGAGCGACACATGTATATTGTTTACACGATAATTTGAAGTACGTATACAAAGTCACGCTTACCTAAAGTTATAAGGTGCTAATATGAAATCCCCAATACTTATACCTCAGCATTGATCTACCGAGATAGAGGGCATATTCATCCTCATATTTTCTTTGCATTTCTTTTATAGCTTCTGCAACTTCTTTTGGTGTTTGGTCCTTCTCTACCTTTGCTCTATCGTCCTTTGATAGTGTTGGCACTTCTAACGTCGCTACTGAATTAATGAGATTAGAAATGCATGGTATTAAATTAACTTATCATTAGCAACTAGCCACTTCTTTATCACAAGCATTCCTAAGTATGAATTAAGTTGTCATCCCTAATTATAATGCTAAGGAGCAAATATAGATTTACATGTATTATTCAATATGGCTAGGCAGAGAGATATGAATATAAACTAAAATAGATTCTGCAAGCGGACGGATAATTATACCATTATAGCATTTTACCTAGGGAGTTCTACCAGGTTGTCGATTTATATGTATACCACTGAGAAGCTTGTTATAAACTCTATCTATCATTATGAACTCTATCTATCATATTGATAAGAAAATATATACAATGAATAAGTGATATTACCAATGTCATCTACTCTACTCATAACAGGCAGAGGTCACAAGATAAATATAGATAAATACGGGTGATAGCATAATCAAGTATCATAATTATAGATAATCATCAGAGCATTTTCTAGTCATAGTCATAGTTAGCCAATGGATAAACTAAGGAGATAAATGCCTAAGGTAATTCTATAACTATATCAATGAATAACTCTAATTAGTGCAATTACATCTAGTAATTATCCCTAAGTTAACCCTATATCATGATCACATGTAAGGGGGCATCAACTAGGAAGGATGTGAAACAGAGTCATTATCCAACTTCGCGACCGTGCCCTGCTGTCCTACATACGGAGGGTGGACTACGGAGGAACCAAAGTAGGCGTCACCTACGCGGACTACCACACGTCCCAGCATGTCAGGGTGCACTCGCAGACAAACAAGATATCTAGACACCACGTCTATATATTGTCCATCATCTACCCATTGTACACTTGGATAAACGCTATACGATCGAGCAATTACATGAATTCAATAAGATCGAACTAACTAAACTAGACATATAATCAAAGTTGACAATGACTATTGCAATTAAAAACATATGAACTATTAAGAATAATGTCTCCCTAATCTGAATAATGAATACAATAACAAAGAAAGAACTAGAACTATACCGAACTCCTGCGCTCAGGACAGATTGCACGCTGGGGCTTCGAATCCCGATGAAGAACTAAATCTCCTCTACTTCTAATCTAGCTAACTAGAACTATGAACTAGAAGGCTCTTGATGAACTTGAAGGCTTCTTGATGCTTGATGGCTTGAGGCCTTGATGAATAATTAATTGGCTCTCTCTAGGGGGGTCTGCCCATATATTTATAGTCCGGTGGGATGAACGTGCGCCACAGGATCAAACCGACTTAACCAAGGGCCGAGATGCATCAGGAGAGGCGGTGGAGGAAGCTTCCAGAAGGGGGGCTCGGGAACCCTAGATGGGGCACCGGCCGGCGCCATGGGGGGCAGCCGGCCCCCCTGGCGGCCTCCTCCGCCCCCGGTTGCTTCGGGTATCTTCTAGATCCTTCCCACGTCCCAATGTTGATCTTTCTCGTGGCGGATAAGTTTCGTGATTAATATGCACTTTAATCCCTCTTTTTAGCTTTTCTGGAAAAATCCCTAAAAAATATAGAATATGCAAAACTCATGGAAATTGTCAGTTAAAACCCTAGACTAGTGTGTATTCATGTATCCTCTTGTGTCTAAAGTTCTAATGAATGTTGACGTTATCCACCATCAATAGACAGTACAAATTTGTGCATATTTTCTTGTAACTTGATGGGGCTCAGATAACCGACCATCGATCCGGTAGATAATG
This sequence comes from Chrysopogon serrulatus, assembly GCA_015844335.1. NCBI lineage: Eukaryota > Viridiplantae > Streptophyta > Magnoliopsida > Poales > Poaceae > Chrysopogon > Chrysopogon serrulatus. The sequence continues at coordinate 79,820 of JADLZL010007538.1, read as the reverse complement.
ACCTCTGCTCATGATCTTGCAAACTACAGACAATATCCGCATATTAGAGTTTCACAGTACATATTAATAATAACAAATGTATGTGCATGAGTGATACTTATAGGCACCAGATTGTTATGAGTTGGATATCAAGCCGCCTATAGTTCAACAACAAGTGCATATCCTCGAAGGTAACAAATGCCTTGCTTTTATCCTTGCCAGTAGCAAACACGTCTGCTGGTATATCAACACTGATTACATGGATGCCAGCATGCACTGCTCTCATATACCATATACCAGTCATGAAACCTTTTTATCGTCCATTGAATCTTCTCGAGCTGCGTCCATGGGAGCATAGGCCTTTCGGGCACATAGTCATTGGAGATATTGACATAATCATCAAGCGTTGGCTTTCTGATATCCTTTAGGGTCAATGGTGGACTTGATGGTCGTTCGACATATACATCGCAGCTTGGGGCTTCCGTTGACGGGACGACTGCTTCCATTGATGGGGTGGCGGCTTCCTTTTCCTTTGATGGTTCGAGCTCAACGAGTCGTGCCGTCAGCTGCTTTCCAAGTCCTTTCAGAAAGAGAGCTATGCCGGCTGCTTTCCCCTTTTTGGCTCAAAGGGAGAAATCAATTTAGGAATTGGAAATTTCTTCGCCTTCTTAGAGGCCGGTGCTGGTGGGGGAGTTTGCTCATCTTCCTTCTGCTTTGGTGGCGGAGTTTGCTCATCCTCCTTCTCCCTTGTTGTGTCCTCCTTGGCTGGTGGAGTCTGCTGCTCAGGCATGTTCTCCTTGGCTGGCCCCTCGGGCTCATTCAGCAAGGATGCCAACTCATGTATTAGGGAGGATGGCGGTGGCTCATAAATGTATGGGGATGCTGGAGCATGCATTGGCGATGGTGGTTGTTGATATGTTTCAGCCTCTTGGGATGGTTGACCTGATGTCCCGTCTCAGCCATTGTATGAAGTTATTGATTGCTTGTCCAAGCTTCTCTATACCCTCAGAGGTCGGGATGTCTATGAAGTCATCTTCATATCCGCTCTCGACCGTCAACACTTCCACACTGTAGTATGCATCTTGCATGTCGACAGTATGGAATCTACGTCCTGGGATAGCATTGCCTGTGGCCACTTGCTTTGTATGCTGATTCCTAAGGTCATAGGATATGACCAAGGAGCAAGGCCAAGGTCTATCAATATCGTCAACTGGATAATGGTCCTTATTTGTTGTTGACGCTACACTGCTTGGCAAGGGCATAGATTGTGTGGCCATCTCCTGGCTCCCCAAGGGTTGAGCTGGGACAAGCTGCATATGCGAAGGAGCTTGTGAGGACATCTGTTGAGCAGACACTGCTCCCGCCAACCGCTTCATCACTTCAGGATCAGGATTGGTAAAGAAGTCTTCCATCATATCCCTAAACTTTTTTGCGGCCTACTGCTCAAAAAATCTTTCATTTGCTCCTTATGTCGTTCTCTTTTCTTATACATGCCTTTCCACTCATCACCGAATCCTTCTTTCCAGCTTCTTTTGGAGGAGACGCCCCGTACACATCCTGGATGCTCGGGGTTACCTACAACATGGTGTTTCATGTCAGTGTCGATTCCCGTTTTACTCGAATAAAATGCAAAAAGAATGGTTACCTAGAGCATGGGTAAGGATGTCCCTCTCCCTCTGTGACTTGAAGGCGCCTTTCTTTTCTAGCTTTGATGCTTCCAAAACCTTGTCAGCAACTTCTCTAATCTCAACGGGACAGGACATCTCATCGCTCTCAGTGTTTGCCTTCCGAGCGCAAAGCCAATTCGCACTCCTTTTAGGCACTATATCGGTCAATGCCAAATGGCCCTCTCTCCTCTTTACATCGTCTTCTGCCCTTCATTTAGGAATCTTAGCCTTGGTGATACCTGTTCCTCTTCGCGAGTTCAGAGGCGGCTTTGCTCTTAGCCTTGGAATCGTCCGAGTCTCTCATGGCGCGAAAAGGTGCCCACTGAGCCTTAGTGATAGGGTACCGCTTCGTCGGGTCCCGCCCCTTCCGCAACCACTTTTTATTCATATCGTGCCTATAGCCCCGAAATGATATTGCCAACTGCTTCATGACATAACCCTTGGCCAACACTTATGTACCCTCCGAGAAAATAAACCGAGTGCACAAGCGATTCCAGCAACTGGTCCTCTTCACTTCTGGCACCATACTCCAATCACTCCAGGAGATATCAAATTCCTCCTTTACTAAAAATCCAATTGTGGCCCTAAATTTGGGTAGCGCCTCTAGAGGTGCTAAGGGCTCTCTGCTCGGACTTAACTCTATAATCCTATAAACTTTTTCTGGAAATCTATTCCTTCCTCTGTCTCCTCGTGCCCGATCACTCTTTTTCTTTTTACTTCTTGGCTCGGCGGATGTTCCGGTCGTTTGAGGCGCCGTGTCCTTCAAAACATCTTGTTTTTCTGCCTCCATTTCGGTAACAATTTGAGAGAACACCTCCTGTCAATTCAATTGTTAGGAACATACATACACATGTGTTCTTTCGTATAGAACCTCTACTACAATATATACCTCATTATCATCCGGATCAGCTTCAGGCTCGTATGTCGGGTCATGTTCCAACTCAAGACGAGCCTTCTTAGCTCTGGGAGATTCACGTGGTGATACGCTCGGGCTCCTATAAGGCTCAGATCCAGAGGTGTCGGATCCCGGTGTTTCTATCTAGGCATCGGCCTACTCAGCATTCGATGGAGTACTCATCTGTATGGAATACAAGTATATAATTTCATAATAGCAAACCCTAAGTAACAAACCCTAATTAACAAACCCTAAGTAACAAACCCTAAGAAAACCATTAATTACTAACTCAATTAATTAACAAACCCTAAGAAAAAACATTACTAACTATAATTAAAAACCCTAATTAACAAACCCTAACTACCCTAATTAACAAACTATTAATAATTACTAACTACATTAATAATTACCAACTACATTAATTAACAAACCATTAATTAACAAACTATTAATAATTACTAACTACATTAATTAATTTACTAACTACCCTAATTAGCAAACTATTAATAATTACTAACTACCCTAATTACTAACTATTAATAATTACTAACTACATTAATTAACAAACTATTAATTAACAAACTATTAATAATTACTAACTACATTAATTAATTTACTAACTACCTAATTAGCAAACTATTAATAATTACTAACTACCTAATTACTAACTATTAATAATTACTAACTACATTAATTAACAAACCATTAATTACTAATTACTAATAAATTTACTAACCCTAATTAACAAAAACAAAAAAAAAAGCCGCGGCGGGCAAAGCTGCTTTACCCAACAGGGGCCCAACAAAGGGCTGTCTGGCCCGCCCGGCTTGGGAGGAAAGCGGCGGCGAAGCTTGCACGGCCGCCCTCCTCGGAGGTGGCCGCGCGCCTTGCGGGCTCAGCGGCGGCGCGCACAGGCTCACCTCGGCGGGTCCCGTGGCGAAGCGAGATTGGGCGAAGCGGTCCGGTGCCCGGGCGGCCCGGATTGGCCGCCGGAGTCGGCCGTCGGTGGTGTGGCGGCTCGCGGCGGTGCGCTTGCCGGCCGGCCCGCTTGCCAACGTGGAAGGTCACGGCGGTGGCGGTCCGTGAGGGTGGTGGCGCGGCGCGGATTTCGGCGGCAGACGGCGGCGTTTTCGTCGAATCGCGCCACCGGACTTAGAAATTTTTTTGGCCCAGCGCGTGGGACTACATATTGGAAACGATTTATACAGGCAGCCGTCGGATGGACCACTAAGATAGCCGCCTATACAAATGCATTAGTATGCAGGCGGCCTTGCTAAGGCAGCCCGCTGTACTAATACATTTATACCGGCGGTTGTCATTAACAGCCGCTTTGTTCTAAAACTTTTTACAATAAAAGTTTGTTTATTTGGTTTAGTAATTGTTTGTCTTAGGGTTTGTTAATTAATTTAGTGAGTAATTCATGGTTTGTTAATTAGGATTGTTTGAAAATTTAAAAATCCGAATCAGGGGTTGTTTGAAAATTTAAAAATACGTAATAAATGTAAACTTTATTTAACAAGTGGTATTAAAACTTTTTCTTATAAAAGTTTGTTTATTAGGTTTAGTAATTGTTTTTCTTAGGGTTTGTTAATTAATTTAGTGAGTAATTCATGGTTTGTTAATTAGAATTGTTTGAAAATTTAAAAATCCGGATTAGGGTTGTTTGAAAATTTAAAAATACGTAATAAATGTAAACTCCGGTTATTTCTTCATTTAATAATGTGGTATTAAAACTTTTTCTTATAAAAGTTTGTTTATTAGGTTTAGTAATTATTTTTTAAGGTTTGTTAATTAATTTAGTGGGTAATTCATGGTTTGTTAATTAAGAGAGTTTGAAAATTTAAAAATCTGGATTAGGGTTGTTTGAAAATTTAAAAATACGTAATAAATGTAAACTTTGGTTATTTCTTCATTTAACAATGTGGTATTAAAACTTTTTCTTATAAAAGTTTGTTTATTAGGTTTAGTAATTGTTTTTCTTAGGGTTTGTTAATTAATTTAGTGAGTAATTCATGGTTTGTTAATTAGGATTGTTTGAAAATTTAAAAATCCGAATCGGGGTTGTTTGAAAATTTAAAAATACGTAATAAATGTAAACTTTGGTTATTTCTTCATTTAACAATGTGGTATTAAAACTTTTTCTTATAACTTTCTATAATCATGCTCTTCATGTGACAAAGATGTATAATTAATAGCACTTGATATGAAAACTTCAACGTCCAAAGGTATAAAACAAATGAAAAATGTATAAATGTTGCTTAATAAGAAAGAGTAGCATAGGGTACAAATGATAAGTGATACATGAGTTACATGAGTAATGACAGCATATAGAATCTAGCGTGCTACAGTTCTTCCTTGTCCATCGTAGCGCATCCACGGCAATGAGGTTTGTGGGATACTTTTCTCAACATTCTTTATGTTCTCTTCAAACTTTGTAAAAAGAGATATCTCACTGAACTGGTTAACATCCTCTAAATCCATTACACCATCAACTCCTATAATTTGTTGCTTTCCCGGGATAGCTACATGCTTCGGCTTTTGGGTACTTTTCTTTTCATCCTTAGAAAGGATTTGTTCCACATAGAAGACCTGTGCAGCACAGTTAGCAAGGATCCACGGATCATCTTTGTAACCTACTTTACTTAGGTCAAGAACTCTCTGACCATAGTTATCCACAGTGACATGTTTATCTTGAACCCATCGGCATCGGAACACTGGAATCTGCAAGCGTTGACCATATTCTACCAACCATATGTCATCAATGAACCCAAAGTATGTAGTTGTTTCACCAGTTGCATCATCTAGAGCCTCGCATCGAACGCCACTATTTTGTGCCATGCTCTTGGTGTTCCTATAGCTGGTGGAAAATGAGAAGCCACTAATGTCATAGCTCTGCCATGATGTGACCTGGCTTGATGGTCCAGATGCTAAAATCTTGATGGTTTCTGATTCCTCTGTCATGTCCAAATCCTTTAGCCATGCGGTGAACTGACGCTTGTGTTCCTTATGTACCCAATCATTTGTGCATTCTGGATTCTCCTCACGAAGCTCTTTCATGTGCTGCTCGATGAATGGGTCCATTATTATGAGTTGTTGTAGTATGCTGTAATGCGTCTCTAGGACTATGTTGTAATCTAGCGGGATGAATGATTTTTGTCCCATCCTCCCGCGTCCATCAAGCTTTCCCTCATGTCACAATGGAGGCATACCAATTGATACCTGATCTTTTAGGAGATTATTACATAATGGTCCTCCAGACTCAATGGCCTCTTCTGTAGTGTACGCCTCTATCATGGAACCCTCCGGATGAGCACGATTTGACATATAGCCATTCAATATTGACATGAAACGCTCATACGTCCACATTTTATGGAAATACATGGGACCCAATGCCTCTATTTGAGGCACCAAATGAACAACAAGGTGTACCATGATATCAAAGAACGATGGGGAAAAGCACATCTCCAATCGGGCCAATGTCTCTGCAAAAATTTCAGTAGGGACTCTAACTCATCACGGACAATTACCTTCTCAGAGATCTTATTGAAGAAGTAGCACAACCGTGTGATTGCCATCTTTAAGAACACTGGATTTATAGCCCTGATGGCGATAGGAAGAAAAGTGGTCAGCATGACATGACAATCATGTGAGTTGTAGTTGGTGAGTGTAAGGTCTTTCATCGACACAAGACTCCTTATGTTGGAGCAGAAACCAGATGGAACTTTTAAATTCTTCAACCACACACACATTGCATGTTTCTCCTCTCTATTCAAGTTGTAGCTTGCTGCCGGTAGCTGGTACTTCCTATTCTCTAGGAGTGCAGGGTGAAGTTCTTTTCTGATCTTTAAATATTGCATGTCCAAACATGAAATGAGACCTTCCTTTGTCTTGCTTTTTATGTCCAGCAAGGTTCCAATTACGCTTTCGAACACATTCTTCTGAACATGCATACCATCGATGGCATGTCGTACGTCCAAGTCTTTCCAGTACGATAAGTACTTGAAGAAAATGGACTTCTTCTTGAATGTGTCCCCTTCATTTGCCTTCACAACCTTTCTTTGTTTTCTATCTTTGGTCTTCTTTCCAAAAACAAACTTGACATTCTCAACTATCTTGTACACTCTATGCCCTTTACTATAACCTGATGGAGCATTAGATTTTGATTCATCCATATTGTCGAAGTACTTATTCATCTTTTGTAAGCGGTACTTATAGCCTACCGATAGCCACCTTCTGTGCCTCATGTACACTATCTTGTTAGATGCAGGAAGAGACACATGCCATGTTCTATCTATGCACTCTACACAACCAACCTTTCTCTTGAACTGGCCTGATAATGAGAAGAGAGCAGGGTAATCATTAATTGTAACAATAATAATTGCTCTCAGTGTGAATGTCTCTTTACGGAATGCATCGATCATGGCCACACCTACTTCCCATAGTGTTTGCATGTCTTGCATTAAGGGCTCTAGAAATACATCCATATCAACTCCAGGTTGTGCAGGTCCAGAAATGAGAATGGTTAGCAAAAGATATTTTCTCTTCTGACACAACCATGAAGAAAGGTTGTATATTGTCAGGATCACCGGCCATGTGTTGTGTGTGCTGCTCCTCTCGGCAAATGGATTTATTCCATCAGTACTCAGTGCAAACCTTACATTCTGTGGTTCCTCAGCAAAGTCTGGATATTTTTATCAAAATCTTTCCAGTGCTTTGCATCGACTGGATGTCGTAACTTTCCATCATCTTTCCTTTCATTAGAAGCATGCCAGGCCATAAGTTCCGCGTCTTCAGGGTTTGCAAACAAACACCTCAAACGATCAACCACGGGAAGATAACATATCACCAAAGCAGGAATTCTTCTCAACGCATAATAGTCCACTTCTTCATTGCTAGTGGGCTTTGAACGTTTTTCTTGTTGAGTCTTTGTTTGGGTCTTCTTTCGCTTCCTCCCTGTAGAAACAGAGGCTAGATTCTCTTCCTCCCGATAATCTTTGTTTGTCTTGTACCTACTGGCACCACAGTTTGGACAGCTGTCTAAGTCTTTATACTGATCACCCCGATATAGAATACAATGATTTCTATATGCGTGGATCTTCTCAACACTTATCATAAGTGGACTGACTAGCTTCTTTGCATAGTACGTGTTAGCAGGCACTTTGTTCTCCTTAGGAAGAAGGTCTCCAAGTACACGCAAGAAATCATTGAAGCTAGCATCAGACCAACCATGTCTAGCCTTTATCGTTAGGAACTGAAGAACAGCCCGTAATGTCGACCACTGTTTGGTACAACCCTTCGACTCGTCATACAAAGGCTCCTCTGCTGCCTTCTTCAATGCTTCCATTCCCTTCATAAAGAATATTGAAGGATCTGCACAACAGTTCATTATTGCCTCTAAGAATTCTGCATCTTCAACGGCATCTGTCTTAGCATGCTGAGTTTCATTGACATCAGACGTAGCATTATGAGTTTGATTGACATCTGGCATAGCATGATGGGTTTCATTGATAGCTGGCATAGCATGACATTTATTGACATGTGGCATTGGACCCTCCATATTGATGTTCGTTGCAGTGTTGTCAGTTGTCTGCATATAAGGTGCAGAACTACTCTCACCATGTTTTGTCCAAATCAAGTAGTCCTCTATAAATCCTCTGTAAACCAGATGGAAAATGATTACTTCTACATTGTCAGATACCATAATATTTTTGCAGTCCGTGCATGGACAGCATATGTGCTTCGCCTTTGTTCTCTGAGCATGTATCTTTGCGGCATCAATAAATTTTTGGACCTCCACTACATATGATGGGTCTAATCTTGATAAGTTGTGCATCCATAATGACCTTTCCATATTTAGCTGTAATTAGTTAAGAACAATGTAGGTCAATCTAAAAATAAAACTAATATAACCCCTAAAACAATCTTAACTAAGATACTGTGGCAGAACCGTCTGAATAATTACACTCCTAAGAGTACTTGTCTTCCATTAGACACTAAGTACCCAAGTGAGCATAGCAATTCAGACAGGTTCTGTCGAGCGCACCACATGGGAGGGCTCGAAACTCCATAATTTTTAACCAGGATACAATTGAGCAAGGAGCTTACATCACTTAGTCCATTTTAAACAACAAGAGTCTTGGAAATTTATTCATTACAATACCAGAGTTTAGAGTGCGGAATTAAAAACGGTAGAACAGAAATAAACATCTAGCGGAAAGCGATACAAGGATTCCGTCTGAGCCCACCAGATGAATCCTCCACACAAGGCTACTCCTTAAGCTGAACCTGCAACAAGGAAAATAAACCCTAAGTACACAATGTACTCGCAAGACTTACCTGACTGGGAATTATATATCCCATCTCTCAAGGATATGAGTAGGCTATTTGGATTGCTGGTTGGTTTATTTGCAGAAAAGCATTACTAAGCATAAGTCCTTACTTTCGTGTTAACAACCGTATTTTAGTTTATTAGCTATCCAAGCTAAGTAAGCACCTGTTCTACTTGTAAGCCTGTGGTAAGCAATCAGAACCATTTTTATCCTCTTTCAACTTCCACTTCTTACTACGATGCCAGAACATAGCCCTCGTCGTTACCGTTCTTAGAACAGTGATTCGCGAATCAATGCGCCCAGCTGGGTGCCCCGAGACACACTCCCCGCCTGCATCCCCGACACAGACGAGAACAACTTGCTTTCTCCTGCCCGGGGCTCCAGGTCCCCGTCCTAACTTGGACTCCAAGCCCCCATCGTTACGGCCCGGCCGTAACATGGTGCAAGGACCTCCACCACTCCGCCACCATACAACCGGTCCGAAAAGAGCCGGAACCCAAGACAAGAGAAAGCAAGCCTTCCGAGCTCCCATAAACAAGTATGTGTTCGGGACAAGGAGATCTATGACTTGACCATAACCCTTAGCAACGAACGGTCCTTAACCGACGTGGACAGGGAAACCGTGTAACCAAATTAAGCCCCGTGGCCGCGGGTCATAACCTGTTACACACCACCAAGAACCATACCACATCCCTGCCCGGTCAACATATTCCTTTTTCCACCATTTTATTCATGAGAGTAATAATATTTTCCTATTGTGAGCAACAGCAGGTTACTCATGCTACCGAAATCCTAAGCATAGCAGCTACTCGAACCTGTACTAGTAGGACTCATAGGATGGATATATATGCATGTAGGTTTCATAAAATTCCTGCAACGTAAATGCACAACATATATATATTAATAGATTCATAAAATAGGGGTTATGCACCGGGGCTTGTCTTGGGTAGGCGGGTCAGCAGAGTCAGTCGGCCACGGCTCCTGGAACTCCTGGGACTCCTCCAAAACAGGGATCTCCTCCACGTACTCCTCGATCACCTCCTCGAACTCGACGTCGTCGGGGAGCAACAGTACGGACTCGTTCTCTACATGCATGCGATGATGATGCAATGAATAAAGGCAACAACAACTCTTAAAACAAAACACACACAACTAAACTACCAACTAGCTCTAATGATTAACAGGATTAGCTTGGTAGCATACTCATAAAGCATCGTTTCATGGCAACCTTAAGTTATAACTGTTTTTTCTTGCCATTTTATTATATATTCTAACTAGGGTATTTTATCTACCTTAATAACTAACTACTTAAGAGCTACCAAAATTACAGAGTATGCATGTATGTGTAACAAAGCTACTGCATAAAACTTATAGCTAAAAAGATTAACCTACCGCTATGATAAATCATTATCTAATTTAACCTATTACGACGTGCATACTAGAGTAATTAAATACTCACTGAAAACCTAATAGAAAAGCATAAACAAGCTACACCATTGGATAGAGCATGAATTTAGGAAACTAACAAAATTGGTTTCATCATTTTTGGATTTTTCGACTATTTTATATGATTTTCTAAAGTTCAGCTCAAAGAATTAAAAAAGATAAAGCTGTTTCTAATTAACTCGGAAAAAGAAAGGGCAAACCGGCCCGGTCGGCCCAACTTGGGCTTCGGCCCATGCACGCAAGAGGCCCGCGGCGGGAGAAGCCCCCGCGCGCTGGTAACTTTGCGTAAAAGCCCCTGTGCTTCTATGTAACACCCGTGTTTTTTGCATCATTTTAAAAATCACTAAAAATTTGAACTTTTTATAATTTACAACAAATTAAAACTTGATTAGTTTATTTTCTGCCAAAATCATATTTAAAAATCTTTTCCAAAACCCTTGCATTAAAATTCACCATATGCATTTTAATCATGTGCTTGCTTGTTTGTCTTGATTGTGTGATTGCTTGAAATGTTTGCTTGTTTGAGTGTTCCTAGAATTTACTTGGCACCAATACTTTCCTCGATCCCTTCCCAAATCCCTTGACAATCCGCTCCCAAAATTCCCTTGATCTATCTTGACAAATCCTCCTTGAATTATTCTCTTTAGTTCCCAACCACCCACCTTTCAAATCCTTTCCAAACCCAATTTAAATATGTGCCATAGTTTATTTTCTGGGAAAAGGGAAAAGCAATACGTAATTGAGAAATGCCTCTCGGGCTCATTTTTCTCCTCTCCTTCCCTTGGCCTGCAACCGCGGCCCGTCCCTCCCTTCTCCCCCGAACTGGGCCGGCCCGAGCCAGCCAGCCCACCCGTACTTCACCTCCCTTCCTCTCGGTTTGGGGGCCGAACCGGCCGAACGGCCCAACCAGCAAGCACAGCGGCAGCAGCAGCCCAGCACAGCGCAGCCCTTCGCCCCTTCCCTCCCATTCTCCTTCTCTCGCTTACAGGTGGGACCCGATTGTCATCATCATCTTCTACCTCTGGCACTCGACGAGGATACCGCGTCTACGTACGCCCAGTCCACGCCGCTGGCCACTGTGCCGAACCGACTCCTTCCCATGTCGTTTGCAGAGATATTTTCCCATGAACCGCCCTACTGTGCGCCGCTCTTATCTCCTCTAGGTGCCCCGTCGTCCAGCTCACGCTCGTTCCACCGCGCGGCCTCCAACGGCCATGAAGATATTTCCATGGCCGAACCGCCTTACTGTGGCTCCCCGCCGGCTATAAATAGCCCGCCACGGCTGCCGCGGAGCCTCGCCCCTACGAGCTCGAGCTCGGTCCTTCTCCCCGCGAGCTCTCTTTCCTTCTCCATCTCTCTCGCTCCTTCTCTGGTCCGCTCAGCAACCACCGCGTCGGAGCCGGTTTCCACTGCCGCGCTCTCCTCTGCTCAGCCCGGGGCCGAGCACCGCCCCTCCGTGCCGGAGCCGAGGAGCACCACTGCAGCCTCGCGCTCGCCGGAGCTGCCCTCGCCGCGCCAGAGCTGCCACAGACGCTGCCGCCGTTCCTCTGTTCCTTCCTCGTCCCATCCCCTTTTCTTCTACCTCCCTCTCTCGCTGCTGCAGAGCGTCACCAGGAGGCGCTACCCCGGCTTTGCCCCACCGGAGGCCACCGCGGAGCAGCGAGCCGCCCTGCCATATTGCCGGAGGTGAGCACGGTCACCTCTGCTCCCTCTGTCTCTCCCTCCGTTCCTCTCTCCCTTTCTTTCCTCTCTCCCATTCCTCTTTTTCTCTCTGGTCGCGCGACAAGGACGGACAGAGGCGGGAGCAGAATGTCGACACCCACCCGGTCTTGCTGTCCATGCCGTGCAACCAATGGGGAGGCAGCACCCCTCCTTGTGGGACCCACACGTCATAGGAAGCACTTCTCTCTCCCCTTCCCCTTTTCTCTCACCACCGTACAGAACAGAGAGAAGGACAGGGACGAGCAGCACACCAGTACAGGATGACGACACTCTCCACCCACCCGCACGGCCAACCAGGAGGCGCCACGTCGCCCACACGGGCCCACTCGGCAGGGCAGCAGCATCCCCATTTCCCACCCTTCTCTCTACATAGGCATAGTCCACGTGAACCAAGGAGAAAGAGGCGGGTGCACAGCACAGTACCAAGGACGGTTCGCAGCACAGTGCAACCAGCTGAGTCCAACAGCCTGGACCCGCGCGTCAGCCACTGGGAAATTGCTACGGGCACCCAAAAATTGTACATGGAGGAGAGAAAATGCCATTTCCTTGCATTGAAAAATTCCCAGAAAATTTCTAAATAAACTAGGTACACCCCAGATCCTACCCAACCCTTTTCCCACTCATTTCCCATTATTCATTTTTCAGAAATAATTCCAAAGTATATTCCAATTTCTCTCTCTATATTTAAACTTTGGAAAATTCATAGCTCCTCCATCCCAACTTCGATTCCAGAAATTCCACCACCAAAATTCTTCTAAAATCATATCCTATTTATCCACATCATTGCTTCTATTTTTGGTGCCTATTTAAATTCTAGTAATATTGTTTGCTTCTCTCTTTCTTTTATAATTAGTGCTAACCGCTATACTTAGTTAATATAAATACTAACCGTAGTAATAATCGTCAAGAGTCGCATTTGTCCATATACATATGTACACGATACTTAGTGTATAAATATGTGGATAAATGCATTAGATAATATATATTTGCACTCACACAAATATATATACACGATAATATACGTGACGATAGATATACTCGCACGCACCTCCCCTCTATATGCATAGACATATCTCGTATATGTATGAAAAGTATATACGTTCGGGATTGTGCCGATGCATGACTAACTCCACACCACCACCCTAGTTAACCCTAGTAATAACCTTTCACCGTAGTAGTAGCTAACACCATATATATATACACACACACATACATGGTATGTCCTGTATATACAATTATATATATATTAGGGCATATACCAATGTGTGGCTAACCCTACCTTCCACCCCTTTTATACTAACCTAACCCAAGGCGCATACATATGCATGTGCGTATGCGTCACTAACCTAACCCTCAGCGTATATGCGTACGCATACATGCCACCAACCTTAGCCACCACCTATCCATATATAGCTAGCCTAAACCCTATGTGCGGGGTATATAACTACGTATCCCCCGTACCAACCACATAAACCCCATCTTTGCGTATAGTTGTACATATACGTGAACCCACCTAGCTAACCCCGCCAAATCCTAGTGGACCTATAGAAGTAGGTCAAGCTGTCTATGGTGACTTGGTCAAGCCTTCTCTTTTCAGGTTTACATAATAGTGAAAGATAATAATATGGCCTGGTTTTCCATTAGATAACCTTCACCCACCTCTTACTTCAAGTTCACATAGTAATGATAGAATTAGGATAAACCTACCCAACACCTACAACCAACCCCGTTAGGATCCCCCTTCTTGTTCTGGTTGATCGTGCTTGCTTAATTATGCTTGTTGTGTATGCATTGTTTGGTTTTGCTCTCTTGTGTGTCAAGCAATAGATCGCGTAGACTAGAAGACGTACAAGGACTCGACGGATCCCTGAAGCACGGTGATGTCAAGACTCTGAAGGATTACTACTGCACCAAGACGAAGTACCGCTACACCAAGACACTGGAGACAGAAGCGAAGGAATCAAGACCCTTGGATATACTCGTCAGTGAGCGGAGGCAAGTCCTAATTTCCACCCTTCTACCATCCCTCTACCCTATAATAACCTTTCCATGATAATGATTAAAGAAAGAAAATGAGAACAAATATGATATGACAGTATGATAATGTGATAAAGTGATAATGAGATATTATGATTACATATGCTATGACTTGAAACGGGTAGGGGTAATCTAGGTGTAGATTACTTGGCGGATATTACTGCGAAGGATATCCTGTCGGAGATACCTGTTTTAGTCACTCCTAAGGACCGGTTCATAGTCTCTTATTCATCCCTGTGTGACATTTCGTACAGCCACATGCCTATATGGGTAGGCTGGATCTCACACCCCGTTAGGTTGAAGTATGTTTCCACTTAGGGGGCCGGTGTAGGGAAACGGTAGAGCAGGAGAAGGCATGGATGCTGTGTGATCTTCCATGGCCTGGTTGGACGTGGTTGCTATGTGATCCTCCACGTTAAGCCCTCGAGATTTTTGGCCGCGTTCGAGCCCTTATATATTTTGAGAATTGAGACATGGTGTCTCCCTTGTGATATGTGATGTGTGTTTCCAACCCCTGAGCGCCGTAGTGGATTCATATGGATATCTAAGGTCGCATACTATCGGGTACGAGTTCTCGTTAGGCCTGTCTAAGCCATGACGATGGTGTCGGACTACGTCTATCATGTGGGGAAATTTGTACAGCCTCTGCAGAGTTTTACTTGAATCTATTCGAATAGCCACGTCCTTGGAATGGGCAGATGCCGGGATGAGACGCTATGATTAGACTACAACAACAATGGATAATCTGGTAAGACGTATTAATGATTTGGTAACCATAACTTAATTCGGGAACTGGTGAGGATGGTGCATACCCTACCAGGGCCCAACCTATAATTATAACTACTACACATTTAACTTCCATCCACCCAAAGTTAGGGCTTGCTGAGTACGTATGTACTCAACCCCCTTCTCCCTATGTTTTTAGGCAGGACGCTGCAGGGAGTATATCCGAGGATGAAGCCGATCGAGAGCCTACACTAAGATGGACTACTGGAGCTACGCGAGGATAGGACGCCGAAGGATACATGAAGACGGAGCTGCACGACTACATGAGGATGCTACACTAGGACTACGCTTAGGACTACGATGTTCATGATATAGGAATAGCTAGGGTTTTGTCCACACTCCGGGTTGCCTGTAGGAATGGAGCCATAATAGTATAGGACCGCTGTCTTAGAACTCTGATATTCAATATAAGGCCAGTGGCCCAAGCTATGTAAACCCGAACCATGTATCATGTTTTCCCATTAGCAATAAAAGTATGCTTTTTGATATCAATCTTGTGTACTTGTGCGTGTCGACTCTCGATCCGAGGGGCCGACATATGATGCACATGGACCCTAAAAATTAGGGGCCAACATTCTAACTATTCACGCTACCACTATTGGCACTATTGCAACAGAGAGGAGCTTCGCAAATTAAAACCCTGCAAAGACTCGTCTTTGCATTAGGGGAGGTCCCGAGCCGGGCGGCGCAACTCAGGCCGCGATGAGCGGTGCTCGGCGGCTCGGCTTGCTTGCCGGCCTCACCGGCGACTGCGAGATGGCCGACCTCCTAGTCCTATGCCTCGCGCATGCCAAGGCAGAGCAGTGACGGCGCGGCAAGCTTCGTGGCATGGCTAGCCACGATGGCGGTCATCCAGCACGGCTTGCAGCGGTGGCGCAGCCGTTCCGGCGAACCGGGGTCATGGCAAGCGGAGGGAGAAGGTGCTTGAGCACCAGGGGCTTACCCCGAACATGGAGGTGACGGCGGTTGGGGTGAAGGAAGGCCGAGGAGGGCTGGCCGGGAGCGCGCAGTGAGCTCAGCGGAGCTCCGCGGTGGACATGCCCGCGGTAGAAGATCCTAGGCGACGGTAGAGGTTTGGTGGAGGTGCGCAGGCTGTGGAGTGAGGTGAGGCGAAGCTTACGGCGCCACTGGATTGTATTATAGAGCCTTGATTTGGTGACAATTTAATGGCGCCCCTATCGGTGAAGAAATGGCTGGCGATGGGGAAACTGTAAAATTGGAGCTTGGCATGGCGCCAATCAAAGCGGGATGGGTACGGTTGGCTCGGTGAATTGATGACGAAGTACACGACATCATGGAACGGCTTGAGGCGACTCTCCCTACCGAATTCAATGTTGCCGCGGCGGCGGTCACGGCACAGGCTCCGGCTGTCCTCACCTTGGTGGGACGCGGTCGGCTCAGCGCTCCGCCCCAAGCATGCTTCAGAGCACCAGGGCGACAAGCGCTCGAGCGATAGGAGAGGAGCAAGTGCTCGGGCGGCCGCAGTGCCAATAAATGGTAAGGCAACGGCGAGGACGGCCACCCGGCGTGGAGGCGACGCGACGGCAATGGGCAGCGCGACGCGACGGCAGCGGCCAAAGTGACCTGTCGGGCCCAACGCAACGCTAGCCGAGCAAAGCGGGGCGGCACGGCGCGCAGGTCGGCCCCCGGGAGCAGAGCGGCCCACGACGCCGAGCACGCCGTGATCACCGGCCGAGCCGACCCGGTCTTGTTGTTGACACTCCTTAGCGTCAACTTTTACTAGCACTTTAAACCTAAAGGAGAACATGAAAACATACTAGTCTAGGGCTTTATCTGACAAATTCTACGAGTTTTGCATATTCTATATTTTCCAGGGGATTTTCTAGAAAAGGATAAAAGAAGGATTTCAATGCATAATTATCACGAAATTGATCCACGTCGAGCAACATCGCTAGAGGACTCGGGGAAGGGTCTAGAAGACACCCGAAGCGGCGGGGGGCTGCTGAGAGGAGATAAGGTGGGGCCGGCCGGCCCCACCCCAGGGGCCACCCGGCGCCCTAACTCCACCGATCACCGCCGCCTTCTGGAGTCTTCCTCCCTTAGTTGCGTGGAGTCCAATCGCAAAGATCCCTACGTTGATTTGAGGTCGGTTTGATCCGGCGGTGCACATGAGATGAAGACGGGATCGCC
Source organism: Chrysopogon serrulatus (assembly GCA_015844335.1). Taxonomy (NCBI): domain Eukaryota; kingdom Viridiplantae; phylum Streptophyta; class Magnoliopsida; order Poales; family Poaceae; genus Chrysopogon; species Chrysopogon serrulatus. The sequence continues at coordinate 62,808 of JADLZL010007538.1, read as the reverse complement.
GACGTGGCGGTTCCTTGCCCCCTACTCCACCTCGGCCTATATAATGACGCCCAAGGCTCCCCCCCCAGAGGCATTCTACACCCCAGGGCTTCATATTCTTCATTAGATTAGGGTTAGGGTCCCTCTAGTTGATCTAGTCTAGTTCATCTAGTTCTAGCTAGTTCATCTAGATGTGGCAATTAGGAGAGACTAGTTCTTCTAGATCTAGTCTTGTTTAGAGATTAGAGAGATTGAGTAGAGGAGTAGAGATTCCGGGAGGAGCTCCGGCATGTCGGCGCTTCTTCGTGGCTGTATTCTTACGGATTCACTTCCTCGCCCGGGAGCTGCGTTACGAGGTACTTTTGTATTTACTATTCTGATTCAAGTAAGCGATCGTTTATATTCGTTCTTTAGTTCACATCTCATATTGAGGACTTTGATCTTGGTAATTGCTTGGTTGAAGTAGTATTTCGTAGTGTAGGCGTGGTGCCTAGGCTAGGTTTACTTGTGGATGTCCCCGATTAGCCGGATAGTGGTAGCTCGCGTAGGTGACTTTATAGGCTGCGTTGAATCCTCTCGTAGTCCACTTCCGTTGATAGGACGACAGCCGATAGGTGTCTGGTAGGTAGATTACTCTGTTTCTTCTCCTATTCAGGTCACTTGCCCGATAAGACGATATTATACAAAGTTTACCGGTAGTCGAACTAGAGTACATTAGCTATTTCTCTTTTTTTCTTGATATGATCTATGCCTAATTGTAGGGTTAAGTCTATACACTTTGTCATTATCATAACTGTTCTCTGTGGATACGATATTTAAAACCTCCGGGTAAAATGTGACACTGGTATGATATCTGTGCGCTTGGGATAATCCTACTTAAAACTTATTTAAATAGAGTGCGATTAAAAATACCAACAAGTATTTTTTGGCGCCGTTCTTAGGGAAACGATTTGCTGATTTTAACTTAGTCTAGCTTAATCTTGTATTATACTTTTATCTTTTCTTATTTTATCCCAGTCTCTTCAATTATTTTTGTGTTCATCCTTATGGATGTCTTTAATTTTATTTCTATCTATCTTTATGACATGTGCGAAGCTTTGAGCCACCAAAATCTATGGAACCTATCATAACACTGGCTATGAGCTACGCCCATGTCTAATTAATATGATTCGGGATATCTTATCACCCGAACTAGATATGGAAGTCTCGGTAGCTAAAACATAATCATTCTATTCTCAAGATTTAGCTATCAATCCTAAACCCTTAAAATTCCACTTTAATGATTTAGACTTCCAGTTAGCTAAGATGCTCATAAAACAATACACATTAGATCTTCTCAAAAGAGCATCTTAGGAAAAGTGTAGTCAACTTCCTTTTCCTTCTGAAAGACATTGGAAAGAATGCAAGGATGGCATGTTGAATGATGCCATAGAAGGAGAGCTAACCCACTTAGGAATAAATTCTATCTTCTCCCCTTCTATGCTCACATTAAATGTCTTTGAACCCATCTCTAAACCCATCCTTGACTCCAATGAATCTTTTTATACTCTTTCTACTAAACTTCATAATAATCCTAGAAATCTATCAAGACATCTCAAAAATAAGGGTCATGACGATTATAGGAATACCCAAGAAGAGCAACAATGGCAGGAATGCATAGAACATACTAGAAATACATATCCCATTGTGAAAGAATAGATGGAAGAAGATGAAGCTCTAGCATCTAAACTTGGTTTAAATTCAAACGGTGAGCTTAAATTAATTTCTAGAACTACCCAAGTTTAGAGGAAACTTTAGGTGAGACCAACCTTGGAGACATCGATTCATGGGAAATCCTAGAAAATAAAACATCCAATCAATGTCATAGGCATGAAATGATAGAGACAAACTTGTTGCCTATAGACATCCATGAATAGACACCCCTAGAGTTTAAAAAGAGATTACATCGATGAGCATGAGAATTATCTCATCAACACCTTATTAAATCCATGCTCATATGAGAAATCTCCTGAATCTTTTGGTCTCTCTCTAATATTACCACACACGAGATCTTCAATCCCCTTAGTTTTTCTGTTCATAAAATCATTAAGAGGGTGGTTGTAGATGCATATGTTCATAAATATTATAGATCTCGTTGTAATCTTGATATAGATACACAAAGGCTAATGTTCTAGAGGAACCCACCTCACCAACTTGAAGTACAATAATTAGAAGGTTTCCTAAGAACAACTTTGTGTCCCAAAATAACCACTCTTAAAAAAAATTAATTGAGCTTGCACCTTTTGTTATACCCTTGTGAATTGAGCAGAGTTATAATTATCAAAATATTCCTTTGGGTATTTTTGTCACTAACCATTTCAGGTTTGAAGTAAGAAAATAACTAATGGCGGCACTAGGTATGTCAAAACAACCATTATGCAATTTTGAACTACATCCACTCAAGCTTACATTTACTTTGTAAAATTCCAGCTTGGGGGAATGGTCTTATTTAGAAAATTCTATATTGCTAATATTGGTTGTCTCTACCTTTATTCAATTTATTAATCATACTCTTTCATCTCTGTTTGAATAACATTCTATAAACTTTTATGTTACCTTTGCTTGCTATAGTATGTTTAAGGTTTGAAGAAATTTCATATACCTTTTGAATTAGGCATGGTGCTTAGTTTAAACTGTTTTCTTGAGTCATAATTAGACAAGGTGTTTAGTTTGATTCTTGAACTAAGAGGTGTATTGATTTTACTTTTAAAGGCTTTTTGAATTAAGCGTGGTGTTTAGGTTAGAATGCCTTCCTAAGTCAAATTAGACGTGGTGTCTAGGTTGATTTTTGAACTGATAAGGTACTGTAGTAGACATTGGATATTTTGAGATAAATTTGAATTAGAGATGCGACAGAGTACATGCTTAACTTTAATAACTTTATAAAAAAGAAGACATAGCTCATTCATCATGAATGAGAGAACTATGAGCATTAATGATTCATTCACTTTATCTTCTACTACAAGTTACTTTGCCTTAAGTCATGTCGTATAAAATATGATTTATGCTAAACAATATTAATATTATCTTTTCATTAAGCATAGATAAAATAAAATCTTGGACAAGCAACCTTGTGTTCAAAATCTGTATATTCCTTCGGGTATGTACTGTCCACTAATCTATTGCAGGCATAATAAGAATAGGAGTGAAAAAAAAAAGTCAAAAGATCAAAGAAGCAAAAGATGGCAAAAGAATAAATACGATAAAGGAGTCAAGATGTCTATGAACAACTCAAGATGCAAGAGAAGGAAAGCACCACCGGTCAATTACTCTTCATCACTTAGTGCTATCACGCTCTAATAATAAAGGTAATATTTTAAGGTAAGTGGTCACTTTGCTCTTCTCTTGATCTTGATGTTCACATAAATTAAAACACAAACATGTTAGAGTTACAATTTTAATTGATTAACCTAATTAACTCAACATGATCTGTCTTTTTTAATATTGTTCATAGCACTGTACTCTTAATCTCAGTCTTAACCAAATAAGTTAAAATATTATATTCAATCTTGGGAAGATGATAGTCATACTCATGCGAAAATTTATCCTTCCATTGGTTAAGCAACTTTATTCTTTTCTGCCATGTGAACTTAAAAGTAACATTAAATGCTTAATCTTTTGATCTTACCACTCATGGCATAAATAAATAATTCATGTAACCCTAACTTTATCTTGTTCAATGTGTCTAAGGATAGAGAAAAATAAATAAAGAAATAGATTTGGTTTTGTTGGTGTTTTACCACCAGCGAGAACCCATGCACTGATCTCTGCCTTGGTTTTGCAAACAGAACAACACATCGAGAAAAATTTATTAAATCTACAAGTGAGAGTTCTGTGAATATACACATTGAACAAGATGCTTTGCCAGCCATAATTAAAAGCTCTACTTCAACCTATTGGTCAAATCAAAGAACAAAAGTGACATCATCATCACTAAAGGTATGCAACATCATAACCTCCATCTCTCAAGATGGAGAGATACACAAGAGTGGAAGAATAAGTTACTGTCGGTGAACTTAAGATTCCGTACCCTTGCCATAAGGTAATATGGTAGTTATCTAATTAATTAGTATTTCTATCTACATTAATAATTTTGCTTTAGTATATTCATCTTCATAAATATTAAAAAGAAAATAAAAATCTTTATTGCTTCATTTATGCATCATAAAATATTGAAATCCCTACATGAATAAACTTATGGTAACCCTATAGGAATATTTACTGTGGTGGTATGAATAATAATAATAATAATAGTAGTAGTAGTAGCAGCATCATCATCTATGTTTACTTTCTTGCATTATGAAAAAAAAAAAACTAAGCCCCATAAGCATAAATATTCTATGTGGAGGCATAAAAAAAATAATAGAACTATATATCATGCACTCATATTTAATTTCTATATAATTAAAATAGAAAATTCAAAAAAAAAAAATCCCTGCTAGAGCCTGTCAATTCAAATCAACTCAAAGAATAATCAATTAATTATTGGTGACCGCTAACCTATTATTAAATTCGAGCCTCGAGTTTTGGTTTTCTTGTTGGAGTATAATTATGCAGGAACAACATTATGACAAGGAGAGAGTCTATCAGTGGCATCCACTAGGGCCGCTGCTGGTTACCTCACTCTGAAGATCATTAACACCAAGAATTGCAAACATCTAGCTTGGGGGAGGAGCATCCCCTAGTTATCAGGTAACTATACCTAGGCGATTATCGAGTCTACTTTTTATAGTCATAAAAATACCAACAATATGTGAGCACATGAAGGTTCACAATAGTATCATAGAAAAATTTAAAAATGCCAAAACTATATGAGCACATGAAGGCTCACCCTTAATTAAGAAAAACACAAAAATATTCGGGCACATGAAGGCTCGATGCGATTGAAGGGACTAGCTTGGGGGAGATGCACCCCCGTTATCATCGTGATTAAGGTATGTCTTTACTATTAATTTTATTTTAGTAAGCTATAGTGTGTGTTAGATTTAATAATTAAAGTATGTTTAAAGAACTCTCTCTCTCTAATCTTTTAAAGGGGAAATGATGAATAGTTGCTCTACTGAAATTTCTTTTAAGTGCCTAGTTTTTAACCATGGATTCTTCTGAGTTTAGATATGACTACTTTGATATAAGAATTTACTCTGAACCTGAAATTTGTGGAGGCACACGCTTGAGCTAAAGTCTAGGTAATTGATCGACAATGATACATGAAGGTCTAAGCTACTATTTATCTTATTCTTATCATTACTAAGTTCTGGAGATTTATTTTGAAAACCTAAAATCTTACATGATGAGCTCTTGTATGACAAAATCTAAATTCCTACCAAAGCCATATATGATACATTTAGAATTAGGAAAATCTTTGCACATTTATGCTGCTTGCTTTACATTGAGTTTAGTCAACCTATGGAATATACCTTATGAGAGTCTTGTCATGCTTTTAAAATCAAGATCACTTATGCACTCCACCCACAATTGCATTACTCCTACTCTAGGAAGTAAGCGCAGTCATTTCCACTTTCATCTAGATCCACTTTTAAAATGTTTCTCTCCTACATTAGGTGTAAACACCTAAAAATAGATCCTATAGGATAACCCCCCGTTTAATTGCTCTAAGTTCTTATCATTATCTCTTCAATTATTTATATTCAAAGGATACATGTGGCTATGCAAAAGTATTGAAAAAAAAAGAAGAGAGTGAAAAAAAAAAGGGTAAAAGATGGACAAGTGTCCCAGCATTAAAACAATGGGTACATAGATGCCCGCCTCCCAAATTAAAAAAAAAAAAAAAAAGAAAAAAAAAAAAAAAAAGAGAGAATAAAGATAGCCCATGTTTTCCATGAAAAGAGTTCTAAGGAAGGAGATTATTTTTAAAGAGCAAAAGTAGAATTAGGATTAGCCACTAAATACCATATATGCACCTATCCACCATACACCACACACATGCACATCTTGATTTGATTGAATGTCTTGATTCTCTATGGATCCATTGTTTGACTTTACAATATATGAATTGCAAGTATGTTCATCCTTGTTATTGCCATTCCTATGAGCACCACTATAAATACTTAGTTGTAGGAAAGGCATAACATCATTAATGCCTCAAGAGAGAACCATAAATACCACATACATTGAGAGACTTGAGGGTGTCATACAATTAAGCTCTGAGTTTTATTGCGAAAATTTACAAAACTCGGAATATTGGTACTTGTAAAAGAATTTGAGACATAGTGCTTGACTTGATTGTTCTATCTTTCAATTGCTCAATATTTATGCACAAGCTGTAAAAAGCTCCATAGTTAAAGGTAAAATAGGTAAGTTTAAAAGTTAGAGTAGTTTTGTCTAAACCAAAGGAAAATTTATGTTTAAAAAAGCAAGTGAGCTTAAAAGAAATAAAAGTATTACAACAATTCCTGATCCAAGTTTATTAAGAACTAGATTTAGATTGTTTGCCAAGAGACTGGCAAAAAGGTAAGCTTGGGGGTATTGTTGACACTCCTTAGCGTCAACTTTTACTAGCACTTTAAACCTAAAGGAGAACATGAAAACATACTAGTCTAGGGCTTTATCTGACAAATTCCACGAGTTTTGCATATTCTATATTTTCCCAGGGGATTTTCTAGAAAAGGATAAAAGAAGGATTTCAATGCATAATTATCACGAAATTGATCCACGTCGGAGCAACATCGCTAGAGGACTCGGGGAGGGGTCTAGAAGACACCCGGCGGCGGGGCCTGCAGAGGGGATATAAGGTGGGGCCGGCCGGCCCCACCACAGGCCGCCCGGCGCCCTAACTCCACCGATCACCGCCGCCTTACGGAGTCTTCCTCCCTTAGTTGCGTGGAGTCCAATCGCAGCATCCCTACGTTGATTTGAGGTCGGTTTGATCCGGCGGTGCATATGAGATGAAGACAGGGATCGGACGTGGCGGTTCCTTGCCCCCTACTCCACCTCGGCCTATATAATGACGCCCAAGGCTCCCCCCAAGAGGCATTCTACACCCCAGGGCTTCATATTCTTCATTAGATTAGGGTTAGGGTCCCTCTAGTTGATCTAGTCTAGTTCATCTAGTTCTAGCTAGTTCATCTAGATGTAGCAATTAGGAGAGACTAGTTCTTCTAGATCTAGTCTTGTTTAGAGATTAGAGAGATTGAGTAGAGGAGTAGAGATTGCGGAGGAGCTCCGGCATGTCGGCGCTTCTTCGTGGTTGTATTCTTACGGATTCACTTCCTCGCCCCTGAGGCTGCGTTACGAGGTACTTTTGTATTTACTATTCTGATTCAAGTAAGCGATCGTTTATATTCGTTCTTTAGTTCACATCTCATATTGAGGACTTTGATCTTGGTAATTGCTTGGTTGAAGTAGTATTTAAATAGTGTAAGCGTGGTGCCTAGGCTAGGTTTATTTGTGGATGTCCTCTGATTAGCCGGATAGTGGTAGCTCGCGTAGGTGACTTTATAGCTGCGTTGAATCCTCTGTAGTCCACTTCCCGTTGATAGGACAGACAGGCTGATAGGTGTCTGGTAGGTAGATTACTCTGTTTCTTCTCCTATTCAGGTCACTTGCCCGATAAGGCGATATTATACAAAGTTTACCGGTAGTCAGAACTAGAGTACATTAGCTATTTCTCTTTTTCTTGATATGATCTATGCCTAATTGTAGGGTTAAGTCTATACACTTTGTCATTATCACAACTGTTCTCTGTGGATACGATATTTAAAACCTCCGGGTAAAATGTGACACTGGTATGATATCTGTGCGCTTGCGGATAATCCTACTTAAAACTTATTTAAATAGAGTGCGGTTAAAAATACCAACAGCTGTGCATGCTTTTTAAAGCGGCGACCACGACTAATCCAAATTTAGATACGGCCCAACCAACTTGACAACGCTCAAGAGGGCACTTAAAGCTACTAGACAAGGCAATCTACTCGGACTGTGCTCGACCAAAGAAGAAATCATGAGCATGCCAACTCGTGCTTGTCAGCAGCGTTGCAGAGCTCGGCCAGAGCGTGAACATGGCCGAGACAGTGAGATTTTAAGGCCATCGAGGCAAGGTTTTCGACGCTCACAGTCCAGATACTTGACCCAACAACCTAACCACTCTAAAGATAGTCCATTAGGTTATTAATCAAGGCTATAGCATGACCTCACCGCTTAGCCGATTCTCTGAAAATTACTTGCCAACATAGCATTGTCAAGTTGATCTCTAGACTTAGGAAAAAGCTAAGTGCTGAGCATGATTTAATTTAAATTGGATTTTTGAGCTGACGGAAAAACTAGTTAATGGAATTATTTTCGATTGGGACAAGTTGCCTTGTTTCCTACAAAAGTATACTACAAAATTCATTTAAGTATCACATACAAGTTATATATTATTTTTGCTTAATAAAAACTGATCTTGAACCTTAAGTGATATAAAGGAGCAATCAAAGCTAACTTTCATTTAACAATCTTATTAACATTTTTAGCTTAACAACAACCATCGATACACTTTCACACATGCAATAACGTGAAATGATGATGCTCATGAGGTGATTTAGCAAATGATTTGGCGCGTAACACCGAGGGTGTTACAGATACTAACCTCCTTCGATTAAATGGAGATGAAAACCTCCCCCCTTACAGAGTTTACAATTTTATGGACCTCCACCAAGTTCACTAACGGGAGAAAGAAATATGGTTTAAACTCATTTTCATAATTGTAAGAAACAAGTGAATAAAATTTAGGAATAATTGAAGGATTTCTATGATAATTTTTACTTTTTAATCAAACATGCCTTAATATCACCATATTTCATAAATTTACTCACAAAGATTTCAAAAAGTATTCATTTGCCATTTTATGATTTTCAACAATTTAATATAGGTATTTATAAAGTGTTAGTCATCTAAAAAAAAGATAAACTAAAACTCAATAAAAAAATATAAACTTCAAAATGTGCTCTTCATTACTCTATTGCATAGATCTACTCACAAGGATTCTAAAAAGTATTTATTTTCTATTTTCTGAATTTTATACAATTTACTATGAATTTACAATAAAAAATATAGCTAAAACTCTCTCTCTTGCCCTATGAACCCTAACTCTAAGCAACAATGCATGATGAACCCTAGATCTAGAGCACCTCCAATACAAGAATTGAACCAAAGAATCACTAAAAAAATAGCATCAAGGGCACTAACTAACCTTTTGAAAGTTTCTCACCAAAGAATTGAAGATCAAAACCTCCCCCTTGGAAACTACTTTGTCTGGACCGCCACACTACACAGCTCACGGGAGTAACTGTTCTTGTCTGGAGGTGGACGAAGGGTATTTATAGCAAGATTAACACAAGCGGTTTACAATGAGGACTGCCTGTGTAAATAGTATTAACACAGGCGGTTCTCTATACAAACCGCCTATGTAAATAGTTACATTTTCACAGGCGGTGTGAAGGGTCGAGATGGCGGACTAGAGGGGGGTGAATAGTCCTTTCTAAAATCTAATCGATCGCAGCGGATGACCGAATTAAATGCGGAATTAAAACTATCGGTCTAACTAGCACTACACCCCTCTATCTAAGCACCTTACAAAGACTCTAATTAAGTCACTAAGGTGCAAGGCTAGGTAGTGCTTGCCTATCCAAAACTAGGTTGCAAGGTCACATAAGACTAAGCAACTAGTACTCAATCAAACCGAGGAGCACCTACACATACTAGTGAGCAAAGTGTTGGTATTAATTAAATGTACACAAGAAAATATAACTATCCGCAAGCGCACAGATATAATACCGTTGTAGCACTTCACCTGGAGATTTTTAAATATAGTATCCACAAGAAAACGCGTGTGATTAACTACGGTCCAACTCAACTAGAGGTGGCTAAAGATAAAAGTAGAAAAGTAGAGACTATACTAAGGTAGACACTAAGCTAAGGTTTAATGTGGTTGATAATAACGATCTATGTTGATAATAATAGGAGTATAGTAGGTTGATGATAATAGGAGTATAGTAGGTTGATGATAATAGGAGTGTAGAGAGGATAACTATGGTTCTCTTCTTCTAACTTTAGGTAAACTATGTCTTCTACTATTCAACTTCGAGACATTATTCAGAGCAGATTGAGTACAGAAACCTCGCCCTACTCTGATAACCGCGTCCTGCCAAACCTATCAACGGGAGGTGGACTACAGAGGACTTAATAGGTCTGTCACACCTACGATCTACCATCGATCCGGAAGATTAGGGGACATTCATGATTAACCCTAGCCTAAGCACCACGCCTACACTATGATTAATACCCTACTCTCTCTAGAACAGGAATAAAGTACTCCGAAGAGTCGAAACCAGATGAACAATATAAACAAAGTAAACTTAGATCAAAAGATGATTACCAGAGAAATCTCGAAGACAAACTCAAGAAGAACTTGAATCCGCTGAAGTACAAGCCGTAGAGGGAGCACCGACAGGCCGGCACCTCCTCCGAACTCTTCCCTCACTCTCCATGACATCTCACTATTATCTAAAAGTCTAAATCCTAGAGAGGTTGATCCATTCGAGGGACCCCTCTCAGAGATTACAAATGAATTAGGGTTTCAGGATGGGGGCTCTGGCCCTGTATTTATAGCCCGGTGGGAAAAACGACGATCGTTGGGTCAAACCGACTTAAGGTACGGTGGAGATGCATCCCAAGAGGCGGTGGAAGAAGCTTCCAGAAGATGGACATGAGCGGGCTCTGGGGGAGGACGGCCGGCCTGGTGGCTCATGCCGGGCGGCCTGGGCCCAAATCCATTTGGGCACAGCTTCGTTTGTGTGTTTCCTTGCTCCTTTTAGGGCCCAATGGCGCATGTTTCGATCTGGAGTTGATATCTCTTGATTCTGGGCTCCGAATATAGCAAATGATATGTCCGTTTCGATCGTCTCAACGAGCCCATCGCAATGGTGCAGTATAATTCCTTAGTTGAGATACTTTTATTTGATGAAAAGCTGTAAACTCCTACAAAACAAGTGAGAACACCAAAACTCGTGGAACTCGTTAGAATCAAAACCTACAACTATGCTTTGCAATTTATTTTATATCAATTTATGCAAAAGTTAACGGTTATATTTGGTACTTAACGACCGTCAACACAAAGCGCACAAAGCCTAAGCACACTAGTTGTTCTCACTAGCACGGCTACACAAGCCTAACTAGTGAGCTCAATTGCTTAGCTACACAAACTAAACAAAGTGACTAGCAAGGCTACACAAGCCAACTAGCCACGCTATCGCTATTTCTAAGCTACACAAGCTAAGAAGGTAACTAGCAAGCTACACAAGCAAACTAGCTACACAAGAGCAACACTACTCACTAGCACGAGTAATGAATCAAGTAAAGACAAGCTAGTGAATGCAAACCGACGAGAAGAGTAGACAAGATGACACATCAATTTTTCACCGAGGTTCACTTGGTTGCCACCAAGCTAGTCCCCATTGTGTCGACCACACAATTCGTGTCGTGCGAGCTAATAGGCTTCCAATGCCTAGCCCTCCACGGGCGCCGCAAGCAACTACCCAAGTGAGGGTAACTCAATGACACGCTTTTACTAGAGTTGCTCTTCGTGATCCCCACGGGGTGAGCACAATCTCTCTCACAATGTCACTCCACGTGATGAGCAATCGGAGCACCACTCAATCTCCGAGCATGCTACAGCGATGTCTACAAGCCTCCAAGCCGTCTAGGAGGTGGCAACCTCCAAGAGTAATAAGCACCACCGGCTTGCAATTCTCTCACCTAGTGCCACACTTTGCAATATCTCAATGCAACGCACTAGCGATCACTAACTCACTCTTAGATGCAATCACTACAAGCTATAGTGAGTTAGAGGGCTCTCAAGCACCACCAAGCAAGGACACAAAGTCCCCAATGTGCTCAGCAGCCAGCTAAAGCCGACCAAGGCAACTACTTATAGCCCCAAGGGCTAAAGAGCCATTGCCACGAAACCAGTCAGGAGAGCTGGCTGGCGCTCCTGAAGTGACGGCCGGGGCGTGTCCGGTCGCGGCGTCCGATCGCTCCCGCGACGCCACGTGTCCTTGCACAAACTAGCCGTTGGCGCGCAACGGCTAACTCGCGTCTTGCGCCACGCTACCTTGACCGGGCGCGTCCTGTCCACCGACCAGACGCGCGGCGCCCAGCGTCGGTCACGCGCGAAGCTCCCGAGCCAAAATCCTGACCGGACGCGTCCGATCAGCACTGACCGGACTCTACTAGCGTCCGGTCCTCCTCTGCTCGCCAGCGCCTCACCACGGCACCTCGACCGGACGCGGCACCGGAGCGTCCGATCGCCGGCGTCCGGTCACCACCGAAAACGCCCCGGACATGCACACTTGACCGGACGCGCCTCGTTGAGAAACACTCCGACGACTTCGCCTCCATTTCCGGCCTCCGACGCAATGGAAAAAGAGCACTTCACTTCCACGAAAACGCCGAATCACGCCTCGCAAGCTCGGCGGGAGGGAGAGAGGATCCCAAACCCCTCTCAACCCGGCAAACACCAATCCCTTTGCAAATGTGCCAACACCACCAAGTGTACATCACCATGTGCAAGTGTGTTAGCATTTTTACAATCATTTTTCAAAGGGTTTTCACTCCTTCTCATATCGCCACTCGATCCTAGCAACATCATGTAAAGTTAGATCGCTCAAGTGGCACTAGATGACCGATATGCAAATAAGTTTGCCCCTCTTGATAGTACGGCCATCTATCCTAAACCCGGTCATCAACTTCTCTATACACCTATGACCGGTGAAATGGAAACGCCCTAGGTTATACCTTTGCCTTGCGCTTTCCACTCCATCTCCTCCAATGCCGATGCAACACATGCACCGACCACTCCACATGAATGATATGATCCACTTCATATCATCACATGGCCTTTGGTCCATCAATCTTGACCTCACTTGCTCTTCACCATTGCTTCAGTCCTTTGGCGCCAAGTCTTTGCTCAAGCCTCCCGACACTCGGTACCAACGGCTTCAAAGCCTCCAACTTACCCTTCACCCTCACGATCGGTCCATCAAGCCAAGTCTTGTCTCGATCTTCACCTCTAGCCACATGACTTCATGTCATGTATCATGCATTAAGCTCCTTCATCACCACATGTGTGAGCCTTGCAACAAATCACACCACCTCCATGGCTTAGTTGCTCACACACATGTACCTGTGGACTAAATCTCTGTAAATCTCACATAAGCAAAATTAGTCCACCTAAGTTGTCACTCAATTACCAAAACCAAACAAGGACCTTTCACGGTGTCGCTAAGACAACCGCCTGTGTAAATACCATTTACATAGGCGGTTGTTATTGTAACCCGCCTGTGTAAATGGACCGTTTACACAGACGGTTAAGAGAACCGCCTGTGTAAACACATTTACATAGACGGTTCTCTTGATGGGGCCACTGAATTTTTTCTACTTGGCGTCATGAAATTGTGAACCGTCTGTGAAAAAAAAACAAGGTGCCAAAAAATGATTTGTGTACTAGTGTTAGTTTCTTTGTTGTCTTATCATTATCTTTCATGAACTAAACATATGGTGCAAGTTAAATTTTATTAGTAATACTATATTACTTTAGCCATTATATCTATATTAAAAATAGTTTAATGGGCATCTGCCATCTTGTTTGGCCAAGGACCCTTAAAACGTTAGACTAGTATCCATAATATTGATTGTTAACAAGATCATTCCCTTATCTTAGTTGAAAAATCTCAATGATCGTCATTGCAATCGTTGACGTAACCAACACGAGAGGCATGCATGGAATATATAATTTGCACAACGCAGCTTGCAATGCCTCCATGCACAAGACACCTCTATCTATATAAACGAAAGTAGCTGATCCTGAATATCAGCGTTTTGTATAGAAGAATAGGGAAGATAAACGAAATAAAGTAGCTCGTTGGCAAGATGGCAGCGATCCCGGTTGAGAGGGAGGAATTGGCGAAGCGCGGCATCGCGCTAGAAGAAGGCGCCGTCCTATCCGCCGTACCTCTGGTGCAGCACGGCGGCTTCTGGTTCGAGTCCGAGCTCGTCAAGAGCATCCAGCTGGTGCAGGCGCAGTTCGCGGCGAGGCCCGACGACGTGATCCTCGCCACGTTCCCCAAGTGCGGCACCACCTGGCTCAAGGCGCTGGCGTTCGCCATCACCAACCGCACCCGCCACACGTTCGCCGAGCACCCGCTGCTCACCCGCCACCCTCAGGACGTCGTGCCGTTCCTCGAGACGCCCTTCCGCCAGTGCCGGCCTCTCGCCGCCGACCTTGGCGACGACGACGTCCTCCCCCCTCGCCGAGGCTCGTCGCCACCCACATCCCTCTGTCGCTGCTGCCGTCGTCGATGGCCGCCGCCGCGGGCTGCCGGGTCGTCTACCTCTGCCGCGACCCCAAGGACGTGCTCGTGTCCTCGTGGCATTTCACCAACAGGGTCTCCGACAGACTCTCGGTTGATCTCAGCATGTTCTTCAACTTGTTTTGCCAGGGTGTCACCGTCTGCGGGCCCTTCTGGAGCCACTGCCTCGAGTACTGGAACGAGAGCAAGGCGAGGCCCAACAAGGTGCTCTTCCTGAAGTACGAGGAGATGATGTCCGATCCTGTGGAACAAGTGAAGAGGCTCGCTGAGTTCCTCGGCGCGCCGTTCACCGACGCCGAGGAGAGGAGCGGCGTCGTCGACCAGGTGGTGAGGCTGTGCAGCTTTGAGCATCTGACCAGCCTGGAGGTCAACTCCAGTGGGGTCGCCGATCGGATCGGTGGGTTTCCGATGGAGAATTCCACGTACTTCAGGCGTGGCAAGGTGGGAGACTGGGTGAGCCACATCAGCGCTGAGATGGCACAACACTTGGACTCCATCGTCGAGGAGAAGCTCAAAGGCTCTGGCCTCACCTTCTGATTCCCCGACCCATACCATACATATGCTGATAATTTGCATGCTCCACTCAAATCACCTGTGTTCTATTTCGTTTCAGTTTGGGTTTTACAACAAAAATCTCCGTTTTCTTTGCTTGTTTACAAATGTAACAAGTGTCATGTACTCAATATGTTCATTTCTGAAACTTCCATTGTGTTGTTATGTTCTATGAATTTGCTTGGTTACCAATGTAACAAATTGATTTCGCCTATCAGGCATTACAAACAAGACTAAGGTCCTGTACTCCTGTTGCCGCACAGCCTGTGTAACAATAACAAGAAAAACAAAAGCAGCATTCGTCCATCCCAAATTTGTCGTTGTCCTCTTTAGGCCTGTTTAAATGCACCTGCGTGCTAAACTTTAAATTTACTAAATTTAGTTCTTTGACATCCAAACAAATAAGCTAATTAAAGAAGAAGTTAAAATTGAGCTAAAAAACTTTTAGCTAGCTAAAGTTACACTACTCTCGTTGTGTATGGATCTATTTCTCACGGCACCACGGCCCTAGGTGGATGTTCTGCTCAGTCATCATGATGCGGCAACACATAAAAATGTGGACGTTTCCTGCAACTGCGAGGCTGCAATGAAGAGTTATCTTCATCGAACAGAACAACCAACGACTGATTCAACTCATAAGTCATTAGCTAGGCCACAGCTACCAAAAGATGGATGCTGGCTGAGAACGAACCGACTATTCAATTTGTGGGCAGGTGCCCTCACAGTCACAGTATATAGATAAATAATTCTTCTCGTTTGATACATGGTGGGACAGAACGGCTTCTCTTAGTGCCGCAAAGCCACTGATCTCCGCTGTTGCACCATAAGAACAAAATCTACAATTCTACATGGCACTGAAGTTTGGCATCTCTAATCTTTCGACGTTATGACCAGTAAGCCCAGTGCGCCAATCAGCAGGTACTGCAAAGGTAACATAGATCAGCAGAGCTTCCAATGATAGTGACTACATTAATTAATGCTCAATTTGTGGATTCCTGGATTCTCAAGATTTTCTAAGAAAACACAATCAGTGCACTTGCCTAATTAATAATTTACACAAAGCAAGCAAGAATGGTTCAGTTTCATCCACATAATGACAGAAATATTCTCAGACCAATGGGACTGTGCTCTTCATTGGGTTTGTGTGGCTGTACTTAGACTCGATATTGGTTTGTGTGGCTCTTGTTTTGGTAGTGTTTCATTACAGAACAAGCCAATCAATATTTAGACAAGAATGAGCATACCTTAATAAATGGTTTCTCAGTCATGATAATTGTAACCCAGCCAACATATGGAAGGTAGCTGTTGTCATTGGAAAACATAAGGTCAGCTGAACTGTTTCGCGGTGGGCATAAAGACTGCTATATAAAGTGAACTCACCCCACAGCACGTCCCATAATGTGATGTTGCTGGAGCCAAAGCTGCCCATGTGCATATAATAGTCGGTCATCCCCAAAATTATTGTCACCTGAAATGGAGTTTGTGTCAGGTAAAGAGAACATTGCAATCACAGTACATCATGCACATAGTGTTGGTTATCAGGTTTACACAGTACCATGTGGTAGTATACTCAGGAAAAGTAAATGGAAACAAATTATAGTAATTCAAACTGAAAGTGGTATACCTTTGGTGAGGATTTCCACTTGTGCAGTGTCCTGACGTTCATGGACCTATACAGAGAGAAGAGTAAACTCCAAGTGAGCAGGAAAAAGAGCAGATATCTAATATCTAGTTTAACAAGGCATCAATTGAAGTGAATAACTCAAAATGTACTACCTTAATCACGCGGTGAACAATTGGAATTTCACGGCCCTACATAATTAGCAGCCAAATGAGCATTACTGAATAGATAACTGTATGGCAAACATTACAGTGAGATATAATAGAGCAAACAACTAAATTCAACGTTCATCTAATAATTCATGGATATAGTTCACTCACATCAACATTGAAAACAACTATTTCTCCTGTGCGAATAGGATCTTTGCTCATATGTAAAAATAGGATATCACCCTGAAAACAAGACAATTAATCATTAAGGCATAACAGTGTGAAAGATACTGGCACTTCAAAAGCGTAGATACAACTAGCTCTGGAGTTAAAATTAAGTGACAGAAAAAATGTACTATACCATAGCAGATCATATGGTACAAATCTCAAAAGGTTAATTTCACAAATTACTACATTACTGTCATAATAATCCTCAAAAGCTACCACTTCTGGCGCCCATTTCACAAAACAACTGATACTTAAGGTTCCCTTCCAACAAAAAGGAAAAAACTGGTAATAATGACAATGAAACTATAGTGCCATTCAATGTATACATACTAGTAGACAAGTGAGAAGTATTCATATAAAAACTGGAAATGTTCCTTTGTGCAGCACTTTCTGAAACTCAAATCGGCCACAGGTAAAAGGAAAAATTGTTTATTAAACAGTTACTACTGTCAACATCAAGCATGTAATATATATATCATAAGTAGGGAGTAAACAAACCCTTTTAAATCCAGGCTCCATGCTACCAGAGAGAACCACTACAACTGGTGACTCGCTCCCCGTGAAAACTATCAACCCCTTCCATATGATTAATGCAGAGGTAACAATCATACCTGCAAAGAGAAAGATTCGAAAGTTAAAACCCTCCTCATGAGACTCATGATGCAAATAACAGTCAAATATCAAACTGCAGGAAACTCCCAGTCTTGCAAACTGATATACAGACGATGCTACCCCTCTTGAACATCACAGTTCTACAAACCTGAATTTCTATTAGCAACAACTATCGTCTAGGGTAACCCACAAGAAACCTAATCAATTATTCAAGAGAGCATAAGCATCATTATTCACGATCCAAATAATGAGAGAGATGAGAAAAACACAATCCAGTTCTGCCACTCCCAATTCGACTCTTGTTCTATTCTTCACATTCTCATGATTATTAAGAGGAACCACTCAAGTGTTCAGATCATAGAACCAGATGAAGAATCTGGAGCATTCTCTTCCTCCGATTTTACGGCCAAGACCCACTGGAAATCTAAAAAATACTTGCCCCGCTCATTAAAATCGTACTAGACTCGCATGACAAAGACCTCACCACAAACCTAAGAACCACAGGGCCCCGACGAACTGATCTGGCTGCCAAAGACCCTCGAGAAGAAAAAAAAAAAAACAATCAGGGGAGAAGAAGGGAAGAGTGCGGCAAAGGGCGTCACCGAGGCTGATGATCTGCATGAGCACTTGGCGGATCTGCATGGAGCGGATCGACTCCATCGTGTCGCCGACGAACCCCATCTCGCTCCCTCTCCCTCGGCTTTCCGGCGGCGAAGTCACGAGGAAGAGGAAGCACAGCGACAAGGAGCCCGTGGCGTTCTTCGCTCGTGGCTTTTTTCGGGCAAGACCCCGCCGATGGTCGATATTGTGGTTGTAGCCTTCGCCACGTCACCGGCGGGGTGCACGTCAGTGAATCTATTTTAGTGCGTCGGATCGGAATCTGGCGGCTCGAACGGTGTCCTTGTTGGTCTACGGTCGGCCGGTTGGATTGGGCTCTTATTTTCCCTTTTCGCGTGGAAAAAAGTCTATATTCTTAATTTTTATGAAAGTCTGTAGGCCATTGCACTCTAAAATTAAGTAAAAAACATCCTTCAACTTTTAAAATCGTTTATATTACATTCTTCAATGATTTTTAACAGTGGTTTTTATTATAGTAAAGATGATTTTGCTACAAAGAACAATAGTTTTGTCTTTTTATTTATTTTGACTGAATTTAAAAAAATCATAAAATAGAAAATCTAATTTTTTTGACTCTATATGAGTAGATCTACATGATGAACATATAATATGGTATACTTTAGTACAAAGTTTATATTGTATAATTTATTTTAATTACAAAAATGCACAAATCTAAAGTTACAGTAAAAACTTTGTATAAAGTATATTATATTATATGTTCACTATGTAGATCTACTAATACTGAGTCCAACAAAATTGTATTTTTCTATTTTATATTTTTTGTGATTTACTATGATTTTTAAATATTTAGCTAAAATAAATAAAAAGAAAAAATACAAAACCATCATTACTATAGCAAAACCATTTGTCAAAACACCGAAGGATGTAATATGAATGGTTTTAAAGTTAAGAGACGTGTTTTGTTTTTAGAATTCAAAGATAATATATATATACTTTTATAAAAGTGAGGGGATCTAAAGTAAACTTTTTTTTTTTTTTCTAGTGAGACGAGATGAGAAGAGACTGGGCTATCTATTAGTACTCGCATGGATCGAAGGATATGGCCTTATGGGCCTTAAGATTCGGCCTATTTCCTTCTTTGGATCTAGAGGCCCGTGTCCACATGGAAAAATACCACTCTTCCGACATTTGGGACTTTTTTTTTTGCCATTATTACTTATTAGCATATCACGCTTGATCCTTCGTAAATCATTTCCCACTAAGCATCTCTAATAATTTATAAAAAAATGGTAAATAAATAAATTTTTTAAGTGGCTAAAAAAAAGTTGTGACTGTCTTTATTGGGTTCGTCAAAAATCTTCTTGCTCTAAAATATAAAAGACAATTTTGCATTAAGAATCCCAACTATTTCCAAAGCACTCTACCCGTTTTTTAGGTTTTCTTTCTCTTCTATGTTTGTATTAGGAACCTTGTCCTACTCTTTATTCTTCTCCACATTCTTCAACCTCAACATTGCCCCCATCGATAGTGCAGGCAAAATTCTATGTAATTGGGTTGATTTTCCTATGTATGAAAACATTAGGAACGTCCTTTCACCTTAACATTGGCCCATCTATAGTGCAGTCATATTTTTGCGCAATTTGGGTTGATTTTTCCGAGTATAGAAAGATTGATAGTTGAGATAGCGAGTTGTTAGAGGTTTTGTATCTTGCTTTTTTAGATAACGGACATATATCCGGCTTCATCTCTTGTCAATGAGAGAATTACACCATCAATTACACAAATGTTTAAACACACAAATGTCCCACTCAAAACTCAATTCTAATATTATTATGAGGCCATTGAAAAGAATTTTTTGTCTTGCTAAAAGATTAAAGATTGGGACGGGTTTTGGAAACTCTCAGGGCCCTTTTGTTTTGCAAATAGAAAAAGGATAGGAAATGGAAAAACTCAAGAATTGAGATGACATACTTCTCCAATCCTTTCAGAATTGTAAACAAAGGCTAGATGAGATGGTCTTGAACTTGCTGCTGCTCTCCTGCCTGAACAGCTGGATGAATACACTTGATGAGACTGAAAACATGTTTTGCAGTCCGTAACGATGTGAACAGTGGTATTATTATGCAGTCCTTGCCAGCCACCAAGGTGTCCCTACTGGCAATGAGCATTCACGCACGCGATTTCTTGGGCGCTAGGAAAGTTTGGCTCAAGTCTGACCTTTTGTTTCCGTGGAATTCACCTATATGATGTTAGATAATTAGGCAATTTCCATGTTATTTTAATTCTAGAAATTAACATTATGACATATAAAAAGATTATTTATAAATGAAAGCATGATATCAAAGTATCCATAACAGTACGGAACATGATATCAAATAACATGTGAAGCATATGAATATTAAACTGAATATTAAACTCATGAAGACAGGATCCACGTAGCATAACAGTAAGACATGACATATATCTCACAAAGATAACTAACACTGAATTCCATATGAAACAACGAGACATAACTACTGGAACATGAACGCAGTAGCATATGAGACAGATCAATAGAACTGCAGCAACAAGCGGACATGACATATATCTTAAAACTGAAACTGACACAAGATATATCACGAAACGATCTGACAGAGTATATGAAACAAACTCATAACAGCATATGAAACAACTTGAAAACACTACTGCAACAAGCATATCTGGAAGACGAAAAACAGAGAGAAGATGAACAGATCATACCCTCCTCCTGCCATGGATGATCTCGATCCTTGTCCTATTTCCATGTCGTTGGAGATGGAGAAGATCACGCGAAGGAGACAACGACGTCGGCGCCCTCCCGTGAAGAAGATGAACAGCGCGGTGAAGACGATCGGTGGCGATGAATCGGGCAGTCACGTAGACGCTCCCCAAAAACCTAATTGCCGATCCCTCGTGCAAGGTCTCGAACGGCAAAGGCTTCGGAGACACCTGCCCTCTCGCTTCTCCATGCGCACAGAGTTACGAGATGGGGAATACCTCGAGTTGCAACTAGAATGTGAGTCTGAGCATCCAGTCCCGAAGAGGAGGGAGCGTCTCCCTTTTATCCTTGTGGTGGCGCCTGGAGGGGAGGTGAAGGGCAAGAGACTTCGCTGGCAATTGAGGAGACAGGCGGCCAAGAGTTCAAGCGAGTTGAAACTCCCGCGGTTAGTGAATGCTAAAAATTTAACACGCACACGGGGCCCCTCGCTCGCCGCCCGCCTGCCTCGCCACGCCCACGCCCACGCCCACGGCCCGGCCCGGCCCAGCCGGGCGGCGGCGGCGGCGTCTTGGCGTGGCACACCTTGGTCCGTTTCTTGGCTTCTCAGATTAAGTGGAATAATTCCCACCACACAAGTCAAGTCAACGTCCCTTGGACTTCCAATCCAATACAAATAATATTGTCCATAATTACACACTATAGAGTTAATTGATTTATTAAATCTAAAATGGGTCTAGCCCATAATAAATCCAACAATCCCCACCAAACTCTAGGGTTTATAACGATGAAGTGTCAGAATCACAATTCTTTGATATACCAGTGTTTCGATGGAGACCAAGTTGAACATCCACCTAGAACAAGAGTTTCACTTTCGTCACAACCGAACAATGGACTAAGCCTTGAATTGACAGTTTTGTGCGAGATGAGATTCACTCAAGTCCTTTGCTGATACTAGGCTGCAAAAGGCATCCCCGCTGTATGAAGCATATAAGTCACATTTCTATGCCTTTCATGAGTAGTTAGGGATTACCCAAATCCCATAGACTGTGACCAGCAGTCTGACTCATATAGGTGTACTCCTCAAGAGATGTTCTGTAGGACAACATCTCATCTTCACAAGACTCTTGGAATACATTAAGGTAAATACCATCCCGCCTTTACGGATAGGAAAAGATGTGTATCGAGATGAGTTAAAGAAAGGGATCTTTCCTCTCAACCTACTACCAGCTTGTTTCACCATTCTACTTCACGGGATCTCCGATCACATAGAACAGGTTGCCACTGTAGCAGATTTCAAGTGGGTCTCATACCTATCTCTCTCGATGCACTCTCTATCATATTACGTGATAGGCCCTTTGTAAACAAATCTGCCAGATTGTTAGATGTATGGACATAATCCAATGCAATAACTTTGAAGTTTCTTAGTTTTCTGACAGATTTTAATCTTCTCTTGACATGCCGAGTAGACTTCATGTTGTCCCTTGAACTGTTAACCTTAGTGATCACAGTTTGGTTATCACAGTTCATGGATATAGCCGGTATCGGTTTCTCAACAACTGGTAAATCCATTAGGAGATCACGAAGCCACTCAGCCTCAGCCCCAGCAGTGTCTAATGCAGTGAGTTCTGCTTCCATTGTAGACTTTGTTAAGATAGTCTGCTTACAAGACTTTCAGGAGACAGCACCGCCTCCAAGCAAGAACATATATCCGCTCGTGGCATACAGCTCATCTGCATCAGAGATCCAGTTGGCATCACAATAGCCTTCTAGCACTTTTGGGTATCCCTGGTAATAAATACCATAGGTCATTGTACCTTTCAAATAGCGCATCACTCTCTCAAGAGCATGCCAATGATCATCGCCTGGATTTGAAACAAATCGACTCAATTTGCACATAGCATATGAGATATCAGGCCTCGTAGCACTCGCAAGGTACATGAGCGAACCAATGATTTAGGAGTATGTCAATTGATCCCTTGCTATTTTTTGATTTTTCCTCAATAGCACACTTGGGTCATAAGGCGTAAGAGCAGGATCACAGTCACTAAACCCAAAGCGACTTAGAACCTTTTCCACATAGTGGGATTGCAATAAAGTTACCCCACCATTACCTTCTCGTATAAGCTTGATATTAAGAATAACATCAGCTTCTTCCAAATCTTTCATCTCAAAGTTATTTGACATGAATTTTTTCACTTTCTCAACCACCTTGAGGTTTGATCCAAAGATCAATATGTCATGAACATAAAGACACAGCATTACAGTCTCACCCCCACCATGCCGATAATACACACATGTGTCAGATTCATTCACAGCAAAACCAGCCGCTCTGAGTGTATTATCAAACTTTTCATGCCATTGCTTAGGTGCTTGTTTTAGGCCATACAATGATTTAATCAACATACACACCTTGTTCTTTTGACCATCTGCAATGAACCCTTCTGGTTGATCCATATAGATCTCCTCATCCAACTCTCCGTTTAGGAAAGCTGTCTTAATATCCATCTGATGAATGATAAGACCATATGAGGCTGCCACGGCTATCAGAGTACGAATTGTAGTCAATTGAGCCACTGGTGAATAAGTATTAAAGAAATCTTTTCCCTCTTTTTAGGTGTATCCTTTGGCCACAAGCCTTGCCTTATACCTCACAATTGTACCATCAGGCCTAAGCTTTTTCTTGAATATCCATTTGCAACCTATAGATTGACAACCATAAGGCCGATCAACGACCTCCCACGTTTCGTTCGACATAATAGAATCCATCTCACTCCTTACTGCTTCCTTCCATAAGTTAGCATCAGGAGAAGAATATGCCTCACTAATAGTGGTTGGTGTGTCTTCCACAAGGTATACTATAAATTTATCACCAAAGGATTTTGCAACCCTCTATCTCTTACTCTTTCGAGTGACTACAGTGTCATCCTCCTCAGGGATGTGCACATGAGAATCCTCAGCATGATCTAAAGAAATAGACAGTTCTTGCTCATGGGAAATTATAGTCTCATGACTTGTTTCACTAGGTGTATTCTTCATGGGAAACTCATTCTCAAAAAATGTAGCGTCTCTAGATTCTATGATAGTATCAACATATATATCAGGCACATCAGATTTTATAATTAAGAACCTATATCCAGTGCTGTGAAAAAAATAACCAAGGAATACATAATCAACAGTTTTAGGCCCAAGTTTACGCTTTTTGTTGATTGGCACATTCACCTTAGCCAAGCAACCTTAAGTGTGCAAATATGAGAGATTTAATCTTCTCTTTTCCTATTCCTCAAATGGTGTAATCTCTTTGTCCTTTGTAGAAACTCTGTCCAGGACATGACACGCTATCATAATCGCCTCACCCCACCATTCCTTGGATAATCCCGCTGTACTCAACATGGTATTCACCAAGTCTCATTTAGAGTGCGGTTTTTTTTTTTCAAAGAATCCCATTGGATTGTGGTCGAATGGCGGTATCCTCTCATGAACAATACCATGTTCCACGTAGAACTCATCGAAAACATTCAAGAAATATTCTCCACCTCGATCGGACCTTAACCGTTTTATTTTCCTCTCAAGTTGGTTCTCAACTTCAGCTTTATAGGCCTTAAAATAATTGAACGCTTTATCTTTTGTTTTTAAGAGATACACATAGCAAAACCTAGTGGAGTCATCTATAAAAGTGAGAAAGTATCTTTTAGCGCCTTTGGTCAAAATTCCATTCATCTCACACAAATCAGAATGAACAAGTTCTAGAGGTGCCAAATTCCTCGCCTCAGTAGCCTTGTGAGGCTTGCGGGGTTGTTTTGATTCAACACACACATGGCACTTAGACTTTTTAACCAAGTTAAATTTAGGAATTAAATTGAGATTTGCTAACCGCATAAGACAGCCAAAACTTGCATGACAAAAGCGTGATGCCATAAATCCGACTCATCAGAAATATTAATAGAATTCACCATCTTATTACACACATCATGCAATGATAAGCGGAACAGACCTCCGTAATCATATCCTTTACCAACAAAAGAACCATGTCTCGACATAACACATTTATTGGACTCAAGAACAACCTTGTAGCCATCTCGACACAACATAGATGCACTAACAAGATTTTTTTTGATGGAGGGCACATGCTGTACGCTCTTTAATGGCACCGTCTTCCCCGAAGTAAACTTCAGGATGACTGTACCAACACCAAGAATATGAGCACGTGACCCATTGCCCATCAACAAGGCGCCAGATCTCCTGACCTGGTAGGAAGAAAACAAAGACACATCAGCACACACATGAATATTTGCACCACTATCCATCCACCACTCAGGTGAATTACAAACAGAGAGAACAAATGGTAAAGAATTACCATACCCAGATGTTCTATCTCCATTGTCAGTAGTCACAACATTTGCTGATTTTTTGTCCGGGGTGAACTTGCGATCAGGGCACTCTCTTGCCCAATGCTGATCACTGCCGCAGACAAAGCATCCTCCATCTTTTTTGTTGTTACTCTTCTTTTTAAACTGTGCTGTTTGAGTGGGTTTGATTGTGTTCTTTTGCTTGTTTTGGTTTTTCTTCTTGTTCTTGCGGAATTTGGAGTTCCTATTTTGCACCACATTTGCAGTAGAGGTCTCAACACTCTTTCTATCGTCCTTTGCTCTAGCCCTCTCCTCAACATCAAGAGTACCAATGAGCTCTTCCACATTGAACTTTTGTCTCTTATATTTGAGTGAGGTGGCAAAGTCCTTCCAAGAAGGTGGTAACTTGACGATAATACCACCAGCCACAAACTTGTCAGGCAAAGGACAAGGAAAAAGCTCAAGTTCGTTAGCTAGTGCCTGTATCTCATGAGCTTGTTCCACTACAGATCGGTTCTCAACCATCTTGTAGTCATACAGCTGCTCCATGAGATACAGCTCGCTACCAGCATCAGTAACTCTAAACTTTCTAATAAGTGCATCCCACAACTCTTTCCCAGAGGGTAGGATGATATAGCTTTTCTGGAACTTTACATCAAGTGCACTAATCACCGCACCACGAAAAGAGATTATCATCGCCCCTAAACTTAGCCTCATCCTCGGGAGACAAGTTAGCGGGCTTGCCCTCGGCATGATAACAAGACATAGCAAATGAGCCACAATTCCATCTTAGCTCTCCAAATCAAAAAGTTTTTACCATCAAAAGGATCAAGCTTTAACACGGCAGCAAAACCTCCGACGAGAAAAAATGCCTATAATTAGGTTTTTGGATTGTTAAATAATTAGGCAGTTTCTATATCATTTTAATTTCAGAAATTAACATTATGATGATGATATATAAAAGATTATTTATAAATGAAAGCATGATATCAAATATATCCATAACATTATAGAACATGATATCAAATAACATGTGAAGCATATGAATATTAAACTGAATATTAAACTCATGAAGACAGGGATCCATGTAGCATAACAATAAGACATGACATATATCTCACAAAGATGACTAATACTGAATTCCATATGAAACGACGAGACATAACTACTTTGGAACATGAGCAGCGAGCATATGAGACAGATCAACGAACTGCAGCAAAGAACAAGCGGACATGGCATATATCTTAAAATTGAAACTGACACAGGATATATCATGAAACGATTTGACAAAGCATATGAAACAAACTCATAACAGCATATGAAACAACTCGAAAACACTACTGCAACAAGCATGATGCGGAAGGCGAAAAAAGAGAGAGAAGATGAGCAGATCATACCCTCCTCCCGCTATGGATGATCTCAATCCTTGTCCTACTTCCATGTCGTTGGAGATGGAGAAGATCACACGAAGGAGACAACGACGTCGGTCCCCCTCCCGTGAAGAAGATGAACAGCGCGGTGAAGACAATCGGCGGCGATAAATCGGGCAGTCGCGTAGTAGGCGCTCCCCAAAAACCTAATTGCCGATCCTTCGTGCAAGGTCTCGAACGGCAAGGGCTTTAGAGGCACCTGCTCTCTCGCTTCTCCGTGCGTGCAGAGTTACGAGATGGAGAATACCTCGAGTTGCAACTAGAATGTGAGTCCGAGCATCCAGTCCCGAAGAGGAGGGAGCGTCTCCCTTTTATCCTTGTGGTGGCGCTTGGAGGGGAGGTGAAGGGCAAGAGACTTCGCTACCCGGCAATTGAGGAGACGTCGTGCGACTGAAGAGTTCAAGCGAGTTGAAACTCCCGCGGTTAGTGAATGCTAAAAATTTAACGCGCCCGCTCGCCTCGCCTCGCCACGCCCACGGCCACGCCCATGGCCCGGCTGGGCGGCGGCGCGCAGTGTGTGGCACACCTTGGTCCGTTCCTTGACTTCTCAAATTAAGTGGAATAATTCCCACCCTATAAGTCAAGTCAACGTTCCTTGGACTTTCAATCCGGTACAAATAATATTGTCTATAATTACACACCATAGAGTTAATTGATTTATTAAATCTAAAATGGGCCTAGCCCATAATAAATCCAACATAGGATTCTAATCTATGGAACACTTTTTTAGTTTTTTCTCTAAACAAAAGACTAGGGAAAAAATTCATTGGGAAGTTGAATCCTACAAAATTCTTTTGTCCATCCTACAATCAAAAGGGGCGCTCAGTGGTGCTTGGCAAGGTGGCAACGCACTAAATATTATGCACTAAATATTCCTTGGCATCGTTTTTCAGGTCCGATTATTTGACATTTTCGATGTGAGGGTGTTGCAACACAATGAATAGCAATCCCTATCTTCAGGGTCCACTTATATTTTGTTAAGATCAGGCCTGTTCGATTGCCTGTTTTATCAGCGATGTAACTCAAAAAAATTTCACTGTTGCTAGTGTTTAGTGCCTTACACTACCGGCCGCAGCAGTAGATGCTGCAAAAACAAGCAATAGGTCATTGCCTAAGGCAATTAATATATTCTATTCTCTCAATTTTAAAAAGAATGCATTTCTAGGTCTTGTCCAAGTCAAACTATTTTAAGTTTGACTACGTTTATTAAAAATAGCATCAACAACTATAATTATAAGTAGATATGATATGTAAAATATAAATTCTTCATAAAAAATCAAAAGATATTGATTTGATAATATCACAAATAATTGTATATTTTGTAAAATTTGTTCAAAGCCAAGATTGGTGAACCTACCCTTATAACTTCATACTTTTAATGGAGGCAGCAGAAAGATATGTCACATTAAATCAATTGGAAGTACAGGCTTGCTTGGCATCCGGAGCCTATGAAAACTCTGCCAAACGGTAAAGAAGCATGAAAAACTTGGTCAGCAGCCTGCAAGGTGCATTGTGCTAAGAGCATCTCCAGCAATAGCCTCCAAAATAAGGTCCATCTTTTTAGTTTGGAGGTTCTCCTAACTTTTGAGGACTCTATTTTTGAATTGTACTCCAGCAATGGATCTAAAAATAGGGCACCAAAACTTATTCCAGGAGAGAATGATATATGGGACCCATGTCTCATAGACTTAGTCGGCCATAGAAAGAAAGAAGAGGGCACACGCGGGCAGGGGAGTTGCAGTCATGCCTCCACTGCATCCGGGGGAAGTCGTGTCAAGAGGAGAGGGGAGCGCTCCACCGCATTCATGGGAGCCAGATCGAGGGAGCCACATTAAGAGAAGAGGGGAGGAGGTAGAGCAGTTCGACGGGCCGCCTCCGCTCCACCGCATCTGGGGGGTGTCGCATCAAGAGAAGGGAGGCGGCAGGAGCCGCTCCATTGCATCCGCATGGATGGAGGCAGGCCACAGGGGAGTTAGGTCAAGCCGGGAGGAGCGCGGAAGAAGGACTGCGTCGAGAGGGAGGACTTGGTAGGAGGGCATCGAGAGAAGCTAGCTGTGCCGAGAGAT
Source organism: Chrysopogon serrulatus (assembly GCA_015844335.1). Taxonomy (NCBI): domain Eukaryota; kingdom Viridiplantae; phylum Streptophyta; class Magnoliopsida; order Poales; family Poaceae; genus Chrysopogon; species Chrysopogon serrulatus. The sequence goes on along the minus strand of JADLZL010007538.1, from coordinate 34,104 downwards.
TACCCCCGCTGCTGCATTGCGTGCGGGCGCAGGAAAGAAATGCCTGCAGCGACGGGATTGGGGCTGGCCCTGCTAGAGTTATTCTTAGGCAGAAGACCTTTCACGTAACTCTCAAATCTCATGCTCCGTCCTCACACAACGTCACAACGTCACTGAGCCTGTCGGCCAAACTGGAGCTAAATGAGATCGAAGTGGAAGACAACTTTTTTGTTGCCTCAACCTTCGATTACAGGTTGTAGTGCGAGGCAACTGAAACTTATTAGGGGCCAAGAAATATGACAATGGTGGTACATCTATGTCCATGCGAGGCAACTGAAATTTATTATGGGAAAACTTGGTGAGAAAAACACGGTGATCTCAGGGATCGAACCCACGCCTGGCCGCTGGCCCACTGCAAGCCGAACCAACCGAGCTAGCGCTCGTCCTCGAAGCGGTAGAGAACTTGAGCTTGGCAGGCGGAGCCTGCCCCCTGACCTCATCACAAACATAGACTATATGTCATGCCATGTATTAACATTGATAGATATTTTGTGTTCCAGGGATCACCAGAGAAACGAAGAGTAAAAAAAGTACAACACACATTACATTACACCATGACTCATGAGTAACATCCTTCGAGAATCGAGATCAATCTCTCGATCGACCAGACTATATATAGATTAACTTGCTTGCCTGCCTGCAGTGCACGGCCTTCTTGGATATGATGAGCTTGTCATTAATATTAATCGCAGCAGAGCTCACAGAGCCAGCAGCAGCAGAGCGCAGCGATACTGATGGAGATGGAGATATCGACGGTCGCAGTCACAGCCACATGCAAAAGCAAAGCAGAGGCAAACAAAAACGGGAAACGCATTAGCTAGCCAGCCAAGATCGATTAATCGCAGAGACTATAGCTAGCTGCTCAGCTTGCACGAAAGAAAGAATGGAACTGAACGACTGAAATTAGTAAAAGAGACGTCGTAAAAACGCACCATCCTTCGATGAAGCTCCCCTCGCCGCGCTTGGTCGTGGAGGTCGCGCGGCGGCGCGACCCGCAGCACCCCTTCTTCTTCTTCTTGCCGCCGGCCTGCTGCTCAGCGTCCAGCCTCGGGTAGCCTATATGTATGTGTCGGTGATATTATTCAGTGAGCAGTGAGCACAAATTGAAGCCATGACGATAGGCATGGTTCAGTTGAGAATGAAAGATCCTCACCCGGGGGAGGAAGCTGCGTGCTGTTGGTGTTGCTGTCCATGGGACGACGATCTTATTAATTAGCTGCTGGCTTGTGTTCGTACGATGTGTGGAAGCTTATATTACTAGTAGCCAATCTGTTTGTCAACCAGATTGTAGCTTAGCTAGATTGCATTGGTGGTGAAGGCAACTGGCCCTGCGACATACATGCCCAATATATACAGGCATACCACGCATGCAAAGGAACGTAAAAAGTAGCACGTATGCTTTGCTGCTCCGAAATGACATCTTGCGTTTTACGTAGTAGTCTCTAGCTAGCTCTTCCTTCGCCAAATCAACATGACAAACTTTTTCTTGTGTTTCAACTTAACTTTTCCTTGTTGAGGTGTTAACTGAGAAGGTGGGAGATTCTTTGTTCTGCATCATGCTTCATCAAATAAAAGGGATCAGCGCCTGCACAAATTTCAGCTTGCTTTGCTTCTCTTTCTGTCGTCTTTCCGACAATGTAAGAATAATCAACTCGGATGGGTTTTGAAGATTGTACCTTCTACTCAGTGCATGAACTGAAAGGAGACGACACAAATTTAGGTAAATTCAAAGAATATTTCGAAACATACGGTTCATATCCTTCCTTAGTTCAAATTATCCTAAGTTTAACAAAATGATAACAATAGTTTTATAAGAATACTAACAATGATATGATATTAAATGAGCATAATTACAACTATTATTATTATGAAATATATGTTATAGCCAAATTATTCTCGTCTCAGAAGAAGGAGAAAAATATAATACTAAATGACCATAATTACATATATTATTATTCTGAAATATATTTTCATATTTTGTTTTTATAATTATAAATTTGGTTAAACTTAAGGTAACTTAGAGAATACATACTTAGAAACACTGTTATACCAGGATGATGGAGTACCAGTAGTTGCATATGTCATGCAAAGAACCTAGTAATTAACCAATTATAAAGAAACAATAAAGAAATATGAAAGGGCATCTGAAAGGGCATCTAGTCTAGTGGTTATAAGAGCTTCACCAGCATCTGACTACTGGAAAGCCAGAATTCCTTGATGGTGCGATAACCGTCAGGAAATTGAAATCAAATTTCCCTAACGGTACACCACCAGGTAATAAACGTCAGGGGTAGGTCGACAGGGTAATTGCCATTTGCTTGATGATTAACCATCAGGGAATTTTGATTTTAATTTACTGACGACAAAAAACTCACAGAAAAATTATAAAACTGACAGAAAAAATGAAAGTTCTAGTTTGAATAGTTAAAAAATGTGGATAACGCTAGGGAAAACAATTTGATTGGCGGTTGAAAACCAACAGGATATAAGATCATTTAATGACCTTGTGCTTTTTAGTAGTGTCTCAGGTCAAAAAAATCGACACTGTCAGGGTATTTCGACTTTCTAGTAGTGTCTCAAGTCTTGGGTTTGATTTGACTCTCTGTTGAGCGATTTTTTTAGGATTTAATAACCTTGTGCTTTACCACAAAATCTAAAAGCCATTAGTTCTAAATAATCAAAGAGCCTTTCTGTTAGAATCAAAGTCGTGGACCACACAATCTAAAGCTCCCTTAGTAATAAATAAAGAGCCTTTCTGTTAGAACCAAAACAAGGACCACAAAATCTAGAGCTCCATTAGTTGCCACAATATAATAACATTACCGAGAAGCAGGTTGTGGAAGATGTATTATGGCAAATCAAATTTCTACTCATCTTGAGGGAGAGATAGAGAGAGAGAGAGAAACATATTCCATATTATATTTGTGCTGATATGGAGATAGAGGAAAGGAAAGAAAAAAAAACGGGTTGTAAATTTATAGCCAGCATGGGTTTCAAAATATTTTTTGAGAGAGAGAATATAACGGGTTAGATATTAATAGTATAGTGTATACCTTTATAAAAAAGGATTTTAGAATACATCCCTAATTAACACACAAGACATATTTGGGGACCACCTCTACTAATCATTTATAGAGGCAAAGCATCCTACAACGACCACCTCTTTTAATCATCAATTTATAGAGATGATTGTCTAGGACATTTGTCTATAAAAAATCCATCTCAACAAAGACCAACATTCTAAGGATCCACCTCTAAAACTCAATTAATAAAAACGAGCATCTTAAGAGGTCCATCTCTAGAAATGGATGCATCAAAAAATAATTCATAACTTTTACGTATGAAGTTGGGCCGAAGACCAACTTTATATCAAAATTACAGCCCTCGATCACGAACTACAATTTTTGTAATTTGAAAGTTCAGATGTTTTCAAATTAAAATTTAAAATTTTCAAATAAACTTGATGTTGATATGGCCTATACCAAAGTATAGTTCTCAATACGCTTCCAGTCGAAAAGTTTTCTATGTTTAGGGTTCTAAATAATTGTTTTAAGGCCTAGGATTTTGAATTTCAAAAATTAGAATTTTCAATCACATGGTTAATATCAAACATGTAGAGGTTGATTTGATCTACAAATATATTGTTGATAAGTTTTTTATCTGAAATTGCTTGGGAGTCTCAAATATTTGTTTTGAATTCACATATTTTGATATTCAAACTTTATAGTTGAAACTTTTTCATTTAAAATCATTTAGAGGCTAAAATATTCAATATAAGATTAAAAAATATTAAAACAAAAGGATAGCTATCTATATATATACTCACAAATGAGTGTGTTGTCTAGTGATAGAAATTTGTTATGTATGTTGAAGGTCTTGGGTTTGAACCCTTGAGACGGTTTTTTGGGTCGCTCGCCTATCGAAGTGGTTGAGCCAATTAACTGTGAGCATTTGCTAGAGATGACTATACTGTCCGCCTCTAAAAATGCTTTTTCTAGTAGTAGATATTATCTATAGCAACTATTATGTGTGGTATTTAGATGTATAACCATAGTAGTTGACTTTATTATTAACCCTGCTCCTACGTGTTGAACCACAAAGCCTTTCAATTACTCTCTCATCAAGTGTTTGTGGCCTAGAGTATATTAGAACATTTCCAAGAGACTCTTTTATATACTTTCTAATGGGAATACAAATTTTAGTAAAAAAAAAACATCCGACAACCTTTTTAGTTTGATCTCCACATAGAGACACCCTTTATTCGATATTTTTCTTCGTGAGCAAGGATAACTCTCATTGCGAACAAAATACAAAAAAAAATTGGATATCATAGAGCCATAGAAAACGATTTTTATTCAAATAACGTAATTCTTTGAGTAATGATTTGGAGAGTAAATTTTAGGAAAAATATAGAAGATTCTTTTAGGAAATAAAAGGTTTTAAAAAAACCATTCTTGAAAAGTTTACGGATGCCGAATCAATAAAAATCGACATATATAGGATTATCTATAGATGACTCTGTTCACTTTAGCTTATCAGCTAACTTATCAGTCATTCTAACAGTATCACAAAAATTAGTCATTTTTAGCTTATCAGCGGAATGAACAGAGCTGAAATCTCGCTAGAACGGATACACTGCATCGGTAATTGGTTAATTGCCATTACTGGCGGCATGCCGTGGAAACCCGGTAGCCTGCAGCGGATGTTTAACTTCCAGCGAATCCGCGCATGGTAAGCCGTGTGGACGCGAGGACGACTGAGCGCTCGCCGGGAATCTCTCGACGGCGAAGGAAGCAAGAAGCAGCCTGTGTATGGCGATCCTTCGATTCGTTCATGCATGCAGAGCCAGAGCGTGCGTGCGCCGCATCGGCAATGCGTCAGCTATATTCCTTCCCTTTTGCCTCCTGGCTTCAGCCGAAAGCCAACGCCGTGAGTCGGATACACGCAGGCCAAGGCCAAGGAATCAGTTCCCCCGGCGGCGCAGCTCGCACGTTGCCTGCCGGGCGGTCGGCCCCGATGCTTTCTTCTTCTCCGCAGTATAACGACTTTCACCCCACTTCTCCCTTGGTGAATTGGTTCCACGAATTAACTGGTTCGCTCGAATTCTTTTTACATCTAGTAAAATATCGCTGCATCAGCAAGATTTGACAGAATATGGCTATGTCCGCAAGATCTTACCGATGCAGCGATATTTTTACTAGATGTAAAAAGAAATGTGTATTGGTCAACTGTACTCTTAAATAGAGGTTCATTGACAGTAAAAAGTGGTCGACATGTGTAATGGACTCTATCATGATACTATGAGATTTTAGACATCAAGATGATAAGGGAGTGTTTGGTTCCTTACTAAAAAAAACTTAACCGAGGTGGTTATTTTGGATTAACCGAGGCGGGCATCTAAAACACCTTAGACTGAAGGTCATAGTAAATCGGATCCTTTTCTGGATGCCCACCTCGATAATAAAATAAAAAACAAAAACAAAAGCAAAACCGTGGACAGGCCCGCCGAGCCCTTCCACGGTGTGCCTCCACGGAGCTTGCTGGATCCGCCACCAGGACACGTCCTCTACCCCAGAGGCCAGATCTGCAAGCCTTGAAGGCCGGATCCATGGGATCCGTGAGCCCCGAGGACGGATCTGCGAGTTGGAAGTGGTAGAGATGGTTCAGGACACCAGATCTAGAGGTGGAGGTAGTGGAGGACGCCGAATATGGAGGTGGAGGGGCGAGGACCGAGGACGTGCCTCCGCGCTACCTGGGCGCCCGTCTTTGCCAGGGCTCCATGCTGCTTGGAAGCCGCGCCGCTGCCCCCCCCCCCGCTGGGCCTCCGTCTTCTTTGTTCTGCCGAGTTGTGTTGTCTGGCTGGCCATGCAGCTCCCAGCGTGGCCGCCGCGCCGGGCGCTACTCTGCCGGTCGCGCCACCCTAGCCGACTACGTGGGAGAGGGGCATGGGGATGGGGAGAGGAGAGGGCACCGCCGACAGTGGAGGGCATGTGCGCCGCGTTCTGAGGGAGGGAGGGAGAGGGCTGCGTGGGGTTGGGATGGGCTACCTACTGGGCCACTATTTACCGAGGCATTAAGTGTACCTGCCTCCATTAATAAATTAACCGAGGCAGCCACTATTTACCGATGTGATTTCTTTAAGGTGCCTGTCTCGGTAAATAGATTTTCTAAGAAGGTTATTTTTAACAGTCTCAGATAATCTGAGCATTAACCGAGACGGTTAAAATTGATGCCTATCTCCGAGGGTGTTTCAAAAGGTCATGATAAATGCTTTGTGTAGCAGTGATGGTATCTTGGCTGGTGTTTGAATTGTATGCAAGCTATGGGGCCACACATCCTTTTCTATTCATTTGTGAGCTAATCTTAGCCACAGTTGTGATGGCCTTTTTCTCCATCATACTTATGTGGCAACGTCACAACTTACATGGCTGGTAGTGGCCAGAAACCAAACAGCCCGAAAAAAATAAAAATGATATTTTGGCATCAATAAAATCTTATTTGGTTGTAGTCAATCGTATGTAGCTACCTCACGTATATTGGAGTGAATCAAATTAAAAAATCAACTAATCCTCATCCAATTTACTGAAGTACTTACATCTAGATTAAGATGGATATGAATGTAGCAAACCTTACGAAGAACCAGTCCGTCATATTAGCTAGTTACAAAAACTATGATATCAATCCGTTGATACCAGTGAATCAAATAATTGGGGTGTTTGTTGGTCACATAAATCGGTTAATAAGACAAGCCATCTAATTTGCTGTGAAAGAAAAATAAAATTTGAATAGATGATAAGACAAGCGAACAGGGGCGAATAATAACGGTTGAGATTTGGTGGCCTAAATCTAAGGGTCTGTTTGGATCTATTGAACAAACAATTAGTCCTAATAGTTGGGTTTTGTGAACTAGTGACTAGTTAGGTTTTGGATTAGTTATTAATTGATTCACTAGTTCACCTATTTGGATCCTTATGAACTAATTGTTAGTCATCTAGTTAATAGATCCACATAGAGCTAAAAAAATATATAGTAAAGTACCTGTCTGTCTTCGTGAGTTTTACTCCCTGAAACATTTTTTATATATATAAAAAACAGTCTGTCATTAGTTGCCTGCGTAGAAATACAAGATTGCACGTCATTTAAGATTTAACAGTATATATCTATTCTGCAATTTGAAAAAAAATCTGTAAACATACAAAAATAAAAAATGGTCTCCTTACAAAACCGATGGTTATGAAAAGTAATGAATGGAATAGCAAGTTTTTTGCTACCCATCATGAAAAGTGTTGAGATTTCCTCAAAAACAGAAAGTCCAGTTGAACAAAAATCATAAAGTCCAGTTGATCCAAATTAAATAGGTTAATATACATTGTCCCCTTTATTATTTTCTGATTTGATTACAAGATTTGTGTATATATATGGTTTTATAAACTTATGGTAATAATACTTGTTAGCAATGGAAGCTACCATTTAAATAGCGTGTTATTAGTGTCCAAAATGTTGGGGGCCTTGGAGGGTATTAGCAAATTTCAAAATGCTCAAATGGTGTCGGTCGAGGCTCAGGTATTATTTCGCCAAGTTGACTACACTTCAGGGCCACCAATTATATTCTGCGTAAGTACTTTCAATTTTTGGTTACCTATTTGGTCACTTTGTTATGCCAGTTCGCTACAGGCTTTTCGGGGGACTTTAAAACCATTAGTTCTGTTGGGAGTGGTAGCTACTTGTTGGCCACTTTGGCTATATAGAAATAATTAATTTGGTATTTGAAAAAAATATTGTTACTCTCCTATGCAGATGGTTTCTTCGTTTATCTATTGTCCTCGTACATGGGCTATCCTCCATAAACAAATTTCACAGGCTTTGGTTCTGGCGGCATCGCAACAATTTGCGCAAATGGTCAGGGTGTTTCTCTCCTGGGCACATGGGTGGCGATCTAGTCTTAGGATTGATAGTCATTAGAATGTCTGGCGTCTTCTTTTCTTATTTGGTTTAGGCTGTGTGCTTTTGCAGAGCCTGGGAGTGAGTTTACAATTATCGTATCAACTCGATGGAATAATTGTGAATTAATAAAATTCTCCTTTTTCAAAAAAAAACTCAACACCAGTTGAAGTTCATATATGCCTCTACTTCAATGCACCCCATGACTCCATAAGGCACGTCCACAAATCGCCAAACCTCTTTAGGATCTCTCACATAAGAATAAGGACATACAAAGTCGCCTACACTTTGGTTGCCATAAGCTAATGGAAACCATATCAAACCCTCCACTCAACTCTAGGAATTAAGCGAATACTTGAGGGCTCTAGGTGCCTTGTTTGTGCACACATAGTAGAAGACCTTGCAAGAACCACAAGACATCTATCCAATACAATCAATCAGGAAGAGGCTCAGAAGCTATAACTAGTGGGTGCGTTGTTAGAACATCCACGATGACTAGATCAATAAGGCATGGCTTGAGCACTGACACTAAGGAACTTAGAACAGACAGAAGCACTTAGACTGGAACCATTTAGACACACAAGCATTCGAACTTATACTGGAACCGAACAAACAAGAAGAGTAGCAAGGGAAGCATCTCAAGTATGAAGGATCTATAGGCCACTGGCGATAACAGACCATAAGTATCATCATGGAGGACAAAACAAGCTCCTTCAAAAACAAAACCAGCTCCTTGGACATAGACTGTGCCTTATCGACTACTCAGAATCCTACATCCACATGGGGTATCTTTATTGGTTTGGAGAACAAGACATAGTTAGCTATTGTCCCTGGTATATGTTGGAAGACCTTGTTGTGTAACCGACTAGGACATGAACCATGCATATAGCAGAAAAGGAAATCAACATGTAACCATGCCCTCTATATATGCAGGGAAGGGATCTTAGACTGGGACAAACCCAACACATACATCTGATGTAGAGCCTTATCATGCCTCACCATACATCCTGCATACGATAGACAAATGGAAATTCTTGTGTCATGAGCACTACCCTTCTAGATTTGCTACTCACACAATGCCCCATAATCATTGGCGATGGCAAAAACACTAACATGAGGTCAACAAGAGCAAGTTGTAGGACCAAGTAATCATCATCACTTCGAATATCTTGTCCAAGCTCTTTCCAAAGCTTCACCTGGGTGTTAGGAACTATGAAGCCTCATCCATGCATTTAGACAATAAGGCTTCAGTAGTTTTTGGGAACACCTTAATCTGATCAAGCCTAGTGCCAATAAATTTAAAAGCATAAACAAATACACCTTGCATCCTGAAGAACACCAGGCAATGAAGATAAATATCCTTAACTACCTTGGGTATGGTGGGGCACCGTCATCCTCCAAAGCTAGAATTTGAGCAGTGCTCGTGTTATCATCTAATCCAAAAATAGTTGCACTAATTCTTGCATCATCAATAACTATAGCCTCAATAGAAGTGGTATATGTAGAGTAATCCAGGTCACTGCACTTTTAAACAATACCTAGTTCAGACGAACCCATGACATTGACTTCCCCTTGTTCACTAGAGCTAACATCAACAAATAACTTTGCTAGCCCAGCAACAACATGAGCATCTTCATCTTTTCACTTTGTTCCTCTTCCTCATCTTACATATCTTTGTCATCAAAGATAAATGGGGATACAATGTCCCTTTCTTATTGTTTTTCTTTGAAGGTCTTGGAACCAATGAAGGCATGGCATCCATTGCTTGTGTAGCTTCAAGCACTTCTTTACCAACCTTCATGGGGTTCATTGACTTTGGGAAAAGTACAATCTTCCATCACCTTGGTGCTGATACGACCCATAAGTTCAAAAAATCTCCATCTTCATCAAACCAAACCAAGCACATCAAGTCCCCATGAAATATTTCTTCTTAGTAATCTTCTTCATTTTACAGTGACTTGAATCCCTGATGATTCGCTTCAAGGGCCCCTTCAAAGCATCCTAGTAGCACTTGGTTAACCTACCCCATGGACAACTAGTGGTCACATACACATAGGAAATATTTGTAGGATCAAATATGTGATCAAACCTCTTCACATCTTCTCCCAGAATGGAAGCCCTCATCAAGTCCTATTAATTCGTGATATAATCGCTAGTTCTATCATAGGTTTGCCTCTTGAATCTCGATAGCTGAAACATTCAATCTTAAACTTGTTAGATCGCTTCAAATAAAAATGGCATTTTGTACAACTTGTCTAAAAAACTATCTTCCCCTGTGTTTCTAACAATCACTAAGTGGCCAAATACAAAAATAGAATATTCGTCAACAAGATCTTTCACACTCTAAATATTTGATGTGACAATATAGGCTTTGTAAAGTTTCTACACAATGACAGAGGTTTCATACGATGGAAAACAATTAAACTTCCTCTTATACATGTGTGAAACAAAAGGTTAAGTTTTTTTCATGTCTCCACCCTCAACAAGAACATCAATACAAGGTAACTTATGATAAAACCAAAATCTTGAGCTCATCATTGACCGACTTGTTCTTCATGGCAGGAGCAATATAAGGAGCTTCATGACGAGGTTTGAAGTTGCAGCAATCAAGGTTGTTGGAAACCTTAACCCCATCAAAAGACACATCAATATTAAGCTCTAGGCCTTGATGAGTCTTGCCGGCTCAAATAAACAAATTAATCTTCGAGGTAACACTGGAGCCAAGTAATGAAGGCCAATGTTGTAATACTCAAGATCTTAGCAAGCAAAGGATGGCATGGCAAATGAAGCCCAACAAAACAATGATCTTTGGTGTCACAACAAAAAAAAATGATCTCGAGAACACTGGGTTCATCTTCGTGGGGCTTCATGGTTTCCTCTTTCCCTTGAGGCCTCATTATCATGTCATCTGTGATCGACACTAGAGTTAATCACTTCCCTATGGTGTCTTAACATCGCAGGTCCGACACCTGAAACAACATTTTCACTGGTGAGACAATTTCGCGAGCTAGCTCATGGTCGACTTTGCATTTGCCCTGGTGTGTGTCAAAGTGCCAGGCAAAGCCTATGCAAAGTTTTTCTCACCAATGACAGCGCGTGAAGCTGGCTGGGCAATGCGTAGTGACGACAAGCTGACAGTTGCACTCTTGAGCTTCGAGAAAAGGGCAAAACTAATACCAAAATATACGGGGATATATATCTTTGTAAAGGTGGTCAAAGGGAGGGGCAAGATAGTAATATCAATCCATATAGAAGTCCCACTACAACAAATACCTTTCCTTGCATTGTACGGGCCAAACGATAATGAAATGAAGCAAACGTGATCTTGCTGTCTACTTATTATCACTTCACTCCTTGTTGAGCTTTGCCAAGCACAATATATATAAAAATACACTTATAAAGTACATATATAGTAGATAACACATATCAAATTAATTCAAAACCGTTAAATTCAACAAGGGAGTTAAAACAAGCCATTGCATATACAAATATTTATAGCTGAAACACAGAACACAGGTAGCTAAAACACACAGAACTCACGTGATAGTACAAAATGTTCCTCTTCTAATATGGAACACACAGTTGCACAACTAGAAAACAAGAAGCACAAACCACTACAGTTTACTAACTTAGAGCATCTCCAACAGTTCTCAATCCCAGATAATAAAAGTACGAGTAACAGACGTATAAATTGGTCACACATTCTAGCAGAAAGAGTCCTGATTACACTGCTGCAGCCCTAATAAAAGTAGTATTCTGCGGTCGACCAAATTACTTAGGAGTATTAAAGAAATTAAGCTCCACGCATTGACGCATGAATGACACCGACGATCGATCGTCTCTCTGGTTTCTATACATGGTATATATTATATATCCGTTCTCGTAGAATCGGATATGCTGTTCAGTCGCAGCAGAGCTCGCAGAGCCAGCAGCAGCAGAGAGCAGAAATGCTGTGGAGACGAAGAACAGAACACATCAGAGTTCAGCGGACAGATCAGCCTTGCACATCAATCAAATGCCATCTACACTTGCGAAAAAAGAACACACACACAAAGGATATATGTGAAGCGGGTGTAGCCAGATCTTAGACAAGGCTAGCTACAAGAAGAGCGTACCATCCTTCGATAAAGCTAGGCTCCCCCCGCTTGGTCGTCTTTGCGCGACGAGACCCCTTCTTCTTGCCGCCTGCTGCAGCGCCACCCTGCTCGGCCGGCCCCACCGTCGGGTACCCTACGTTGATTCACCAGTGCAATGCAAAGAAGATTGTTATATTAGGATAAATTAGCAACAACAATAATTCAATTAATAATTACATTAGAAGGAGAAGTCAGCTGTTGACAAATTAATTGACGATTATGATTCAGTCATACATGTTCTTCATCTCTTAAATTTAGCAGGATCAGGATGGGATGCATGCATGGCGAGCTGCGACTAACCTGGAGGAGGCTGAGGATTACTTCTGGCGGCATTGTTCTCCATTTGGGACGACCTAGGTTAGCGACTAGCGACAGGAAATATCTATCTCTGTTTATGAACCCAGCTCCAACTAAAATGCAACTGTGTCTTGGCTGTGCTGTGCATAGGTTGAAGTGAGCGAAATGGCCTCCCCTTATATAGGCGGCATGGGCACGCGAGCGCCAAGAGATGCAGCACGTATGTCGACGAGGTAGCGAGAAGGAATATGATAACACTATGGATAGGAGGCTCTTGCACGTACGCAGTTTTCTGAGTCATCTTCGTTCTAGGCTGACCAAGAATGGTATGGCATGGCTGCAAAGATCGCAAGCCAAGCGCTCGATCTGTCGCCTAACACAGGTAGCTTTTGGGACATGCCGCACGCGGCACGCGTTAGCTGATAGACACATAGATAGATAGATAAATGTAGATAGATTCTGATGATTTGAGCTACTCCCTCCATCCTAATTTATAAAACGTACATTTGACTTTTTTAGTCACAAGTTTGACTATTCGTTTTATTTAAAAAAATTATGCAAAATATTATTATTTTTTTGTTATGGTCTGCTTTATTAATAAAAGTTTTTTTAAAATAACTTAAAGTTTAGTACATTTGTGTAAATTTTTTAAATAAAACAAGTAATCAAGTTAGAATAAAAAAATCAAACATCTTCTAATTTAAGATGGAGGAATTAAATGGAAGTATGCAGCTAACAAGCTGGCGCCTGGCAATAGAGATTCTGTTCTATCGACTTTAGACTTTAGAGAACGTGCTTGTGGACACGCCACGAATGGAACCGTCGGTGCCGGATGGAACCATTGATCGGCTGCCAAGCTCTCGTGCATTTGCTTGTCGGCGGCGTGCGTCGGGCGTCGGCCGGCGTTCTGGTTTACTTGATTTGGCAGCGAAGTAGGCAGAGGTACTGTAAAATCTAAAATGGATGCCCATAATGACGTACGACCGATGCGCGTGTCAGTGACAGAACGTAAGTCCCGTACGTGAGAGAGTCAGCGACGTTCTCGATCAAAAACCTCTCTTCTCTACTTCTCTTTTCTCCCGAACGTGTGGCTCGGTACTCGTAGAAGAATATAGCCGCCTCCGGGTCGAGGAATAGATTCTCCACGCTCGATCCGACACGATACCAGTTGGTGGTGTATACTACGCTGCTTTGGTCCATTTTGTTGGCACTTGTTGGTAGTTGCCACCACGCCTTCATTCAACAATTCCGTTCCCATTGGCCATTGTTGGTTGGCGAAAAAGTTGAACCTCTACGGCTTTCTACGTGCGACTAGGCTAACCTTGCCATCTGCCTCCCGGCCCGTTCCTCCGCAGGTTAAGATTCTGTTTGGATGGACGGGGAGTCGGGGACTACCAGCTACTCCTATTAGCTCCTGTATTTATCGATTGATGAACCAATAACTAGTCTATAACTAATAGACTAATAGACTAGACTCTGTTTGGATCCAATAAACTACTAATTAATTGACTAATAATTAGTCTATAAGAATCCAAACAAGTTAGTAGATGAACTAATAACTAATAATCCATGCAAGATCTAACTAGCTAGTTACTAGTTCATTAGTCCATAAAACTCAACTATTTAAATTAGTTATTAGTTCAGTGGATCCAAACAGACCCTAACAATTAGTCTGTGTTTTTGTTTTGAGTGAGTCAACTGGTTGTTAGTTCTATATAAATCCAAACAAGATATCTAAGATGTACCAAAAAATGCTTATTAATTAATTAATTCATCAGTTCATCGTTCCGGTACGGTGTGGAATAACATTATTCCTGCTTACCAAGAACGGCCACACTACTATATTCTTTAAGTGCTTAATTAATGACTTCATACATTATATAATGTGGTTTCTGCATTGAACATTGTGAGTCTACTTCTGCTTCCTGATATCAGTGCTATTTGTTCTACAAATGACTGCTGGGTATTTATGATTTAGGTACACGTGAAAATGAGATCCAACCTAATTAAGAGGAAATATGTGGGCTTTAAACAGAAGAAATTATTACATAAATTCAAGTTGAACATATTCGGACATGGATGGTTAAGAGATATGTATATATACAATCGTGGTACCTCCAATTCAAACAACCAACAATCAATTAAGCTTCCTATAAGAAAGGTACACTCGTGGGTTGAGTTCGATATATTTTTTTTTTTTTTGATCTTGTTTCAAATTGCTACTATAGCGTGCCGACAAGGCAATGCAATGCATAATTGCATATTGCACTCATTAAGTCACACAAAAAAAACCTATATGGTTATATGTACGTGGTAGAGCTCGCACTAGTTCGATTTTTTAGATAATGAGAAAAAATAACTGCCTTTGGAAATTCTCTTTTGAAAATACATCAGAACACAGCTTTTACAATATAGTCACATGTCCCAACATGAGTGTAGACAAGGCATCACTTATATACACAAGAAAATCAATGAACAAAAAAGGAAGAATCATTTCAGCTGTTTTATGATCTGACTCCTCGCCACCCATCCTCCCACAACAGAAATGGAACTTAAGGTAAATCATTTCCATGTTGAAAGATACTCCTTTAGAGCAATTTCAAGAGACACTTTATATCTTTCCTGAGCCTCTATAAATGGATCTCCAAATATCTCCAAATATAGACATCCTCTATTCTAAATTTCTCGCTTGACAAAAAGAGAGAGTAGATATGGCTTTCAAACACATAAAGTTTTTACTTAAAATGACTCCAAACAATAATTTAAAGAGTAAATTTTAGCAAAACTTCTATAGATGCAAAAGGCCGGAGCCTTCTTTTCCTTTATGTAAAAAAGTTTACGATATGACCTTAAAACCATAATTAACATGTAACATTTAGTTCAAAGACACCAAAAAAAAAACATAAACATACTGTTACAATATCATAAGTTTACTGGCTTCTATAAATACATTCCAGAATTATTAAAACTATCACTATCCAATAGTACGTGAAATATAAGCAACTAATAAGGGGAGTAAACTGCGAACAACAACACTTTTATACATCTTCTATTTATGTGCAGGTAATAATTTCTCTGTTCATTCAAATACATTTGTGCGATCGTTCAAATCCCAGTACAAGAAACAAAAAGAATGAGAAGAAAAGAACTCATTCTGTTCAGAACAATAAATTATCCTAATCAAAATGCCGGGGGAAAAACTAGTAAATATTAGTTTCACTACATTCTGCGGCACAGTATAGTGCCCCTTATCTCAACCTGTGGTTTGTAGATGGTTGAGCAGCTAGAACTAGAAGTGAGAGAGAGAGACATATCTCAACCTGTGGTTTGTAGATGGTTGAGCAGCTAGAACTAGAAGTGAGAGAGAGACATATAGTAGTTTCATGGTGCATTTACTTAAGGTCATAGAATTTGGTACTCTTTATCTATGAAGTTGGTCAAACTATAGTTAAACTTAGGACAAAAGGTTAACTTATTATGGGATCCAGACAACCACTGATAAATTTAAGGGTATATACAATGTACTTAAGGTCATAGACTTTGGCACTCTTTATCTATTTAATAGCTGGAGCACGCGAGCATGTATACAGCAATACAGCATTCTAGGTGAACAATCAATAATCAGTTAGTAGAAACTTCAAGTTCTTGCACAGAATCTAGACAGCCACTGATAAATTTAAGGGTATATACAATGTACTAACACATAAGCAAAACAAAAACAAATAATGTAACAAACGCACTTCGGTAATCACTGCAAACAGTACCTTCCATACGGTTTACAGTACAGTATATATATTACAGATGATCCCCCATTGGAACAACAGAAACAAAACTATCAACATATTGTTTAGAATCTAAACCTAATCAGCCATTAGTGAATAGGATAACAAACAAACTAACGGCTATTCCTTATTAGAAAAACTACCAAACACTATCAGTAAGACTACACCTTACCGGCTCACCCATGTCCTTCATAGACAAACAGAACAGCTCAAAAGCAAAAATGGTCTGAGCTAGCTTCTGAATAAACCTCTCAACACCGCCAGCATACCATATGCTTTCTCAACAATGCACTACTCTCAACTGCAGATAATGTGCAATGAAATGTTATGTTTCACTGGAACATCCATCATGCCAAAAAGCTCTCCTTATGTTCTGTTCTCAATGATACAAAAAGCAACCAAAGGTAGGTTATAAGATGGCAGCTTCCCAGTTCCCACCCAAGTATGACTCAAACAATAGCCCAGAATTTCTTCCTGCAAAACAGAACTTGATCTGTCCCGCTTTCCTCATTTTCCAACATGTGCACAGTAACATCCCAAAGGAACTTCGGTGCTAGATCGATGATTCTTGAGAGAGTGTGATTCTCATCTCTAATAATGACAAAACCCTGTATGTTCACAATTTGGCAGACACTGATGACCATTCTTTCTTAAGTAAATTGCTGTAACAACTACATAAGCATATTCGGTAAATTGTTTTAGAAAAAAAAAAAAAGGACAGAAAATTATGCTTACACAAGAAAGTTTTTTGAATGGAGAAACAGGAGCTTCTGCTTTATACTACATTTTGTCTACGAAAGGCCAATAATTGAGTGACAGGTTGACACTATTAATTTCCCTGGACAAATTGTTTCTTTTCACAATGAATTGGATGTATCTGTGAGGTGCTTGTCATGTTGTTTAATGGTTGGCATGTTCACTCATACAAAAACTTGTTTGTAATGGATAAGACAAATACTGCTTTGCCTCTTTGAAGATACAGGCATATAGCTAATTTATATATGTAATACATTTTTATTTCACAGATACATGTAGCTATGAAAGAGCCATACACCAAAGTGTTTGATGACTAAAACATGGCCTGGCTTAGGATTCTTGTGTTATGAACATGATACCAACATTGCTATTGCAAAACTAAAAGCCCTTCGTTATTGCAATTAAAAGCAGAAATACATTCTTGAAAACATGTACATCAGTACATAAGATATGCACTTTAGAATCTATATATAATTGTCCATAATCAACTAAAAGGCAATATCTACCTGGGGTCGAATGATGCGATCCATTTCTAGCATGATATCCTCCAACAAACAATCTTCCTTGCGACCTTCATAATGAGAAAAGAGGTAGAAAGCATGCAACAAGTCATAGGATCTAGGATATGTTGAGAATGGCTCACACCTGCAACATAAATATAGAATGGTTTCAGTTTCATCATAAACAAGTGAAAATTTATTCATTGGATTTGGAAGAAATACCAACCAGTCATGGTAAGAACCGAGTAACCCACGGTCATAGATAACTGGCAATGTGTTCTTCATGGTATGGGGTACTATATTCATAATCCAGACAGGGTCATTGCTTAGTGCTGCAGCAAATCCACCATACTTAGCATTCATGTCCATGACGTTTCGGATGCTAGTCTTTTCAACACTAAGAAATGACCAATACTTGTGAACCTGGTTCTTCCAGAAGTGGTTATTCTTCTCAAACCTCTCGGGTGCAACTCCTAAAAAATATGTTCCAGAAAATGGTTATATTCACAAACAGGCAATACAAATTTAAGCCAAGGGATCAAACTAGATTTACATCAAAGGCTTCAATAGGTAAACAAGTTTTAAATCTTAAACACCTAAGACATTCTTTTGATTGAAGGTGGAGGACATCATTCTTATTTCTTACATGTTTATAGCACAGAATGAAACTTGACTCAAATTTGTAGCATCAAAACAGATCTTATATTTTTTTTTACTTAGGAAATGGAAAAATGGAGCTGACCTATCATCTCCAAACTCTTGAAATAAAATGATAGGCGATCAGATCTGGAAGGTAATTTCTGAATATTGGATTTGTCCTTGCTGAGCTTCACACAATTCATTAACGGAGTTTTCCATGATGGTGAAACGTTGTCATTAGATTCACAAATATTCAGTAGCTTCATATCAGCCTTTTTCTGCCGGCAGGATTCATCTTCAGGTTTAACCCAAATAGCTGTTTGAACATGCTTAGCAATAAGCTTCCAACACATTGCTGTTGTAATATTAACTAGCTTCTCCCAGATAACAGGAAAGTCTTTATCTTTTCTATAAGCTGGTGGAGCAGAGTATACAAAATATCCATTAGGTCGCAAAAGACGGTCTACCTCTTTGAGCAATATTCCATCTGGAAAACAAGTCATGGGTGATCAATCAAATTTTAGATGATGTATCTAGAAAGTAGAATTTGCAAAGAAAAGACTAAAAAAAGAAGTAACTTTCTAAGGAAACTATTGACCATCAAAGAGTACAGATATTTATGCTGAGAACAATTGAGTTTTAAACTTTTAATGAAGATTGGGTCAGTAGCTTAGGACAAACTGAAAGTATTTTTGGGTCAGTAACTTTGGACAAACTAAAATGTGAATCTTACCATTTTCATGCCAATCAACACGACACCTTGAACAGTGAACCATTTCAAATGAATTTTCAGGATATGGTAATTGTTTTGTGGCCAACACAGAGATCATTGCACCAATCCCACGTTCTAAAGCAAACTGGATTTGATTCTCATGGCCATCTTTTGGAGCAAATGACATGGTTTGAATGTCTAGGGGAAGAAGATAAGCAGAAAAGCTAGCGACACCACATCCAACATCCAAAACTTGAACTACTCCAGCAGAACGGAGATCACCAGTACTATTTGTTGTCATATTTCCTAGCCTGCATTGATCAATTATAAAAACTAAATCAACATAAAATCCTTTCGCAAAATAAAAAGAAGGCAGTAGAATGAGCCATATATAACTAATTGTTGCTTCAAATTGTGTCCCTTCACTGCACATACTGTTCATGCCTAATTACTCAAGGGAATCCTGCCAATAGCTTGGTCGTTCACGAATATGCAATGCTAGATCAAAATTAATAACGTTCAACATTTGCTACAAGCCTAAAAGGCATCACTTCTGCCAATCATCTAGATGAGGTAACAAGCATTGGATTGCAAATTATAAGCATTAATGACCATGAGAGATAATAATACTATTATACAACTATCTAACTTAAATGTTACAATTTGGGATGTGAGTTAGGCATCAATTCTAGTTACCTCTCTATGTACTCTGATGCACCATGTTTGAAGTGAGTGCCACCTCCAGGAAACCACCAAAGCTTGCCCTTCTCATGCACCCAGTTCTGTCCTCCTTTGACCTCAGCAAGATGTGAATGGTTGACGTTACTACGCCATACATAGTCTCGGCTTGTTGGCCATCTTATTGGTATCTTGTAGTCATTTGGAGGGGGCACCAAACAGAATAATCGTTTCTCTCGTGGAGGACAAATACTTTCAAGATCCTCATGCCTAGATTTATCCAAGTACGTCAAGCTTCTTATATAGGCTGCATCATGGCAGGGCACATACTCATTGTATTCCAAAGGACACACATCGACTCCATGATCTGGAACTGCAACTGGTTTCGCCCGGTACTTAAGAGAAACTCTGTTTGTAAACATCAGGACATCTGCAACTGAAAAGCAAACAGATTTTACCACATGGGCATGGAAACATAATGAAAAATGTCATTCATCTGGATATGTAAGCTAGAAGGATGGGAAAGTCGACAGATGAGTACTCTAGTATCAACATAAGTTGCTGCGAAGAACAAAATTTCAGGCATAGCACCTACTGAAATGGGTCAAGGCCTAGTATTTGGCAAATTATGAATTAATTTAACATACTGGCCCGCACATTATTAACCTAATTCTTTGTTGCTGGCAGAAAGCAGGTCCCAAATCTCAATCAAACTATTCCCGCAAACTATCGTCTCAAACAAAGCATAGAGAGCAATCCCCTAGAGCCAATCGCCTAACAAGCGCCCCTTTTACTAACAATGCAGGAGCGTCAACACGAAACCAGCAACTATAAACCAGAATCAGCCACACAAACTTCAACCATAGCAAGGAACCATAAGCCGCTTCTTCTAAGAAGCCCCGACGAAGTCGACTGGGAAATGCCATACACGGCGGATCGCGACGGTGGCAAACGCCAGGGGAGAGATGACGATAGGCACCTTCGGCACTGAAGGAATCGGGCGATCGAGGGCGCGAGGGGGGCAGTACGAGCGCCGGGGATGCGGAGGAGCCGAAGAGGGTGCCGGCGTAGAAGGAAGCGGCGACTAGGGCGACGCCCAGGAGCAGGAGCTGCACGGACCGCGGCTCCACAGCCGCCGACGCCGACGACCACCACCGCCCCATCTCACTGCTGCTTCTGTCAGAGTCTCGCCCAGTACATGTTGCTTCAGGTTGACGGTATGAATACCTCAGACATTCTATAATATTTTTACCTTATATTAGTAAAATATATACTTATAGATATTTTTCGATCTTATTCAAGACCGAATTCGTTTAGACAAGATTAGATCTTCGATATCTAAGTTAAGTTTCGATATTAGCATCTGATGGCGTATCTGTATCCAAATACTTAGGTCACATACCTATAATCTCGATATTCAATCGACATGGCTTATACTAATCATATTCAAATTTGAATCCGCACAGAGAAATATGAGAATAAATATAATATCGGTGACATCCAATTCATTTTCATCCCTCTGCGCAGCCAACATGAGGTACTTTTACGTAATGACATTTCTAAACTAAAAGAAAAGTCAAAGTTTAACCTGGATTTAAACATCCATAGAGAGAAATTGTAAGCTCGAAAATTAAGTTGAGAGGAAAAAAAAGGTGAACTTACAACTTTTAAACCTTGAACACTTAAGTTCAATTTTTAACTCGGCAACCCCATACTTTGTTGCTTGCACATTGCAACTTCTAACAACACTCCAAGAAATAATTATTCGCTAGTTTGAACCAACGATGTTCATCAATAGCAAATTTTTTACTGAATAGAATGTTCTTGACTAAATAGATTTCGACGTGCTTTTGTTCACACAACATTATAGTCACGTTTTTAGGTTGTTGAGCGACTAAAATAGATTTCAACTTGAATCCAGAATGTGTCACATCTCGTACAACTTAGTATTTGGAACAGAGAGCTAATAAGTATCCCATATTATTTTTATAAAAATTAAAAAGGCTAAATGTGTACTAGTACTTCTGAGCTAATAATAGCTAATTAAGGGATAGAGTCCATTAGTCCTTATTAACCCATATTTATCATGTTTAATCATTTTTTGCGAGGTAGGGCAATTTTTAGCCCTAGGATCCAAACAGGCTCCAAGTACATTTATACCATAGTCTTTACAAACAACGAACTACACTATGTCTCTCGAAAAAAAAAAAAGAAAAAAGGAACTTGGATGAACTTGATCAAAGAAGTTCCTTTTTTGCATTTTTAACCTCGGATGTATTTGTAAAACGGCACCCTTTTCAGATATCTCACGAATCAGAGTTCCAAAGATACAGAAACTAGCAGACCAACAAGACACTCTCTGTACGTTAACCATTATTTTCAGAAACAAATACAATTCCTATTTCATGTGTATAGACTATGCGAAGCTCACCCGACCCCTCAAAAAATCAATGCCTACAAGATGATACAAATGCAAAGATTGAACCGGAGACATGTTATGTGGTGGCCTGAGACAATGCAGATCCAATCTGAAGCATGAGAGGATACACCGGACTGAATTCCTTGTCTCCTCGAGACCTGATCCTTGTCTCATAGTCATCTAGGGTTGCTTTCACCCCCTTCCAGATCTGGTCCTCACCTTGTGAATCAAGCCATAGAGAGTACTGCAAAGGTGTGAGCTTGTTGCGCTGTAATGGCGACTGCAGCTCATCAGGCCCTCGAGAATACAGGTGGTGGAGGATCACGCTTGGCGGCAAGTCCTGAAGGAGCGGAGACTTCTCAAGCTGCGACGTTTCCAGGAACAGGACAGGACGGAATGCCCGTAGTGCCCGGTATGGTGCCCCCAGCTGCTCCACTGGAAACAGGTTCTGGCCAACAGCAAGCTCCAGCTCAGCCATGTCCCGTGCCATTCTCAACTTCCCTGTTTCTGAGAGTGGCCTGACAAGAGAAGCATGCCTTATAAAAAATATGAGGACCCTTGAGGCCATCCTTCTAACCATGATGGTACATATGGTTTCTGAACGAGAGGATGATGAAGGCAACAGCTTCGATAAGAACTCGCTGCGGAAGTGAACAGCACATTTCTGAAGCTCTTCCATGTAAGCTGATGCATTGTTATCCATTGCTGCATCCATTCCATGACCTGAAAAGTCCTGCTCATGCATTTTCAGGATGCATGCCTCGAGACGATCAAGCATCGCTTGGAACAGGGAAGTCACTGAATCACAAGCAACGCCATAAACGACACCAAGGGAGGGTGAAAGGACTTCAGAAGCAACATTCGGGAGTGTTGACAAGACACTAGAAATGCGCATGTGAACCTCCTGAAGGTGAAGACACAAAGCAAAGTTTTTGAGTTGGGCTGCAGTTGCTGTGCCGGTAACTTGTCGAGCTTCAGGGCCAGTAGAGATCTAGATTTACAGAAAAACATATGTTAGAAACTGAACATGGAAACTAAAGCAGTGTCTAGCAACCAATATATGTTAGATGGACCTTGACACATTGTACAAACATGCAAGAAAGAATGGAGCAAAGGTAAAAGTTATTATGTATGATGTGAAGTGGGCAGCTAGACAATTGAACAGTAAATAGGTAATTGGTAAAAGACCAAAAGAATGCATACAATCCATGTAAACTGTAGTGATATGCTGCAATGCTACAGGTCTTTTACTTTACTGAAGGGTAAGCATAATGATCCAGCCTTTCCCCAGGTGAAGGGTGCAGGACAGAAAAAAAGTACTCAGTCTACACTGTTCATATTATTGACTTGAAACTGAAGCCAGGTCATACACAAGACAATACAGATGTGTACAGCAGAGTGCCATAACAATTGAACAGTATTTTGCCATGGCTTGTACAAGCTAGTTAACCATGGTTTCTTTACTTCTGTAACAAATAGGTGACTAATCAGAAGACAACACAAGCTTACATACGCCATATTGACTAACTGGTTCACTCAATGAAGTCCAAAAATTACTGAATTAAGCCAAATTTGCACAGCGTATTTTTGGCCTTAGAGAGTAAGCATGATTCATGATACTAGTGCTATTGTGCTAGCAAATGTTTTCAGAATAAGACAAAAGGAAACAAGTGACTCAACATAATTAAAAGCACATAGTCAGACAGATTTTAATGCCACAGATTATGTTTGGTTGCCAACTAATGTTGCCCCACATTCTTGACATGTTGAGAACTCATGAGCATTTGCTTGTTCTTGTATAGCTAGCCTTAATCTTGCAAAACTATCAATATCTATGACATGAGGTGCAGGTGGCTAAGACGTTAGGCAGACTGTGTTGTAGAAGGAACCAAAGATTGCTTACTAAAACTGTGGCTGCCTAAGGTTAGGCATGGAATTTAGGTTCCAACCAAACAGATCCTTGGTAACTCGATTACTCAAAGATTTATGAAGAATCATCCCACTTAAGATATGGAGCTAACAGATACAATAGAATCACCAAAAAAAAAACATTGGTCAGGCACTCAGGCTTCAACTAATAATTGTTTACAATCAGTGAAGCTGGTCTGCCAAGAAGAGAAAAACAGTAGTGGAATATGGTATACACAAGTTTCAAGTCATAATGTTACATCAGAAGTTACTAGTTAAACCAGCCACAAGAATTACATTTACTCATAGATAATGAAGAAAGAATAGGAAAAAAATCCACAGAAAAAACGTATACAAATAACTTGACTGGATCAATAAAGGTAGCAAGTGGATACCTGATATTCAGCTCTCTGTGCTAAAAGAAGTAAGGTCTTTCCAATTTCACGTAGAACAAGAACAAGCAAATGCCCATGAGTTCTCACTACTTCGATTTCCTCTTGTATGCGAGAAACTAATCTTGAGATCTGATCCTTTGAAGGTATAGTTCCACGGTTTGACATTGGAAATATGCTATTGACATAATCAGATAATCGACTATGACACAGAGCCAAAAAGGCTGTCTGGAATATCTCAATGGCTGAAATCATATGGTCTTTTCCTTCAGGAGTAAGAGCTGGAAGGGTGCCCTTTACATCAGTATCTCTTGAAATCCTCTCAAGAAGGTTTTCAACCATTGAAAACAATCTTGGATACCCAAGAGTAAATATTTCCTTCACAAAGCTTGAAGCCGTAAAGGTAGACTTCATTTGACTTGCAAAGGCCTTGACAATTGCATCCCAAACTCTCTCTGTTATGAGAGGCTCACCTTCCTGCAGAAGATTTATTTTATTTTTGTTAAAACAACAGAAGCTTTTAGGGATGCCAGGCCTGTTTATATACAGGAGCAAGAAAGAAAATGACAATAGTCTTATTGTCTACAGTTCTGTATGTAAAAAATATACTTATTGAAATTACATTGAGGGATGCCTGAAAAGACTGTTGATATTCACTATGTACAGGTACCAAGTGCACATTTCATTCTACACTATAAGCACCTTGATCCAAGGGATACACTAGCTTAGTTGTTAGTACCTACCACCAGACAATAGTAACATCGCGGGGGGGGGGGGTGGGTTGTGGTGGAGCTATGCTGTACCCTTCAAATTTCAAGTTCATTTAACCAAACATATGTGTTTACTACAGAAGATCTACTGGTCTTCTGAATTCTGATACATCAACATGCTCATTCTGTACTGCCTACATTGTCATTTTGGATCACTTCCATCGCCGTTATATGTTAACAATTCACTAAATAACATCACATGATTAACGACTTTATGTTATACTCGCAGTTGCACCACTTTGTTAAGTTCCAATTTGAAACTTCAATTCATTCTCATCTGTTCATGCATAAAACACTTACCTGCCAAACCTCCTCAAGGAAAAGCATTTGGGTGAATGGGACACGCTTCTTAGTGAGCACAGTCTGCAGCTGCCAAGCAGCGGTCACTGCCCGGTGGAGCTCCTCCATGCACTGCCTCATCCTATCCCATAGTGCCTCTGCTGCCTTCTTACTACCACCAATCTGCGGCGTACCACTCCTCTGCACCCCTCCAGGGCCACCTCCAACTCCAGCAGTCATTGATATCGCCTTCATGTCCAGTGCAACAGCCACACTCTTTGCACCTGCTGCCTTGTGCTTCCCCACAAGCCCCTCCACTGCTGTCTTCAACTCCCCAAGATTATAGTACACCTGCAGCCCGCACCACACGTCGTTCTGGTTGGACTCAGAGACACCGCGATCAATCACAGCGCTGGCTTCCAAGCGCAGCTTGGACGCAGCGGCATCCACCTTGCGCATCTCCTCGTCAACGGCATTGATCCCGGAGAGGTTCTTCTCCTCATAGAGGAGGCGGATCTCGCGGTAGAGCTCGGCCTGGCGCGCGAGGTCCGGCGCAGGGGAGGAGGCGAGGAGTCGGGAGGAGAGGCGCACTAAGCGGTGGGAGTGGAGGAGGAGGTCGGCTGTGGCAAGGAGGCTGGATAGGGAAGCCGAGGAGTGAGCGAGATGGGAGCGCGGGGCAGAGAGGTGGGAGGAGAGGAGGGAGAGGTGGGAGGAGAGGAGGTTGAGGTGGGATGGGAGCGAGGAGAGCGACGCAGAGGCGGAGCGGAGAGAGAGGAGGTGGGAGAGGAGGAGCGGGTGGCGGCGCAGCACCTCGACGCGGAGATGGCGCCGGAGGAGGCGGATGGCATCCTGCAGCTGCTCGGCGCGGGAGGCAGCGAGTCCTGAGGAAAGCGCGGCGGAGGAGAAGTCAGAAGGGGAGAAGGACGGAGACAGGAAGGCGGAGAGGACGGGGTCGGAGGCGAAGGCGTCCAGCGGGGAGGCGGGATCGTCGGAGGTGGGGGAGGGCGGCGAGGCGAAGGAGGCGGCTGTGAGGAGGTCCTTGGACGTCGGCGAGAGGAGGAGACGGGGAGTGGTGGGGGGCGGCGCTGCCATGTCGGCGGCGGCGGCCTTCGCAGAAGAGGAGGTGGATCTGGAAGTGGAGGGAAGGGAGATCTAGCGGGGAATGGGGGACGCAGTTGGCCTCGCGGTCGTTGCTCTGGTTTGGTTTTGTGCTTGGGATGATCAACTGTTGTTTTTTCCGCGACTAGGGATGGTCTACTGCTTACGGTTTAGATGCTCCGCCTACTTTTGTCGGTCTAATTTTCCTTCTCCCACCCCCACCAGCAGTAGCTAAATTTGAACCCTCAAATCTCACTTTCTCCCTAAATTTCAAGTTTGTTCACTCTCTCTCCATCACATCAATTTTTATCCATATGCATATAGCATTAAATGTTAGTAAAAATAAGTAATTATACAGTATGGTTGTAAATTACAAGACGAATCTTTTAGGGCACTCCCAATGGAGTATTAATTGTAGTTTCTATCCTTATTAAATGTCTTGCCACATAAGCAAAATGCTGACATGTCAGCCTAATTAATAAGGAAAGAGAGAAGAAATAGAAGAAACCGTTTCTTCAGAAGGAAACGAGGTCCTCACTCGGTACGATGCACGAAGAAACGATGATTTCTCCGTTGGGAAGAAACCACCGGTTTCATCTCGATGGGGCCCGCATGGTCATGGTCGCTCCCCGCCGGCCGCCCTCCGCCGCCGCCGCACTGCCGGCGCCGCCGGTAGAGGAAACTTTTCCTTCCTGCCAATGGTGGAGGTCGCCGCTTCCGCCGCTGCGTGGGAGATCGAACAGGCCGCCGTGCTCTCCGCAAGTCCGCAGCCACCTACGCCGGGCTGCAGCGGGAGCTCACAACACACGCTGCTCTCGCCCGAAGCCGCCGTCCAGGGCAGGTCGCTAAGGCCGCACCGCCGTCCACGCAGTGCCTCGCCCAAACCACGGTGATAACTTTAGTGCCGCCGCGACGACCTGCCGCACGCCTATGTGCTGGCCGCGGCGCCTCAGCGAGCTCACCGCAGAACTCCGAACTTCGCCACGCTGGATTGCTCCAAAGTGGTTTCCTGCGGCGCTTGGCCGCCTGCCGCCGTTGCGTGCAGGCCCCGCCGCCGGCCACCGCCACACGCCACACGCCGCTGCGATCCTGTGTGTCCGCTCTCTGCAGTGCTTCGCTTAGTAGAGAGATTGAGAGAACGTGAGTACAGAGAGAGCAATGGATTTCTTGCTTTGGTTAGCGTAAAGAAACCAAGGACGGTGAACAACGGAGGAGAAAGAGATAAGGTAGAAAGAAAATAAATGCCTACATTTATTTCGCGAAGACATCTCCATTGTGAGAGATAGTTTCTATAGACAATATTTCGCTGATGTGGACACTATAGAAACCGTGCGTAGTTTTTACCATTGGGACTGCCCTTAAACCTATTTGGTCCACAATTGAAATATTTGCCATCCTTACGTCGGCACCCACCGAGAGCCCAACCCACCAGCTTCCCCTCCTCTGCCTGCACAGACAGACCCTTTCTACTAGCTAAGCCTCCCTGCCCAATCCTGTAGTGTCTGAGAGATTGCGTGCCCGAGAGCTGCCGACACCTGAAGCCTGGCCTGCAGTCCGTAGGAAGTGGTGAGAGGATGTTCGAGTTTTTCTCTTTATCAATCGCGCGGAGCTAGGCCAGCTCTCAGCCCCCCTCGCTACTGTTCCCCTCTCCGCCGTAAAAAAAAAAAAAAAAAAAAGAAAAACGACGTCCTTATCCTCTCGTACCTGGAGCCCATCGCTCCCTCCCGTCATCCCTTCCGCCGCCCCTCCATCTCTACTCCCTCGCCGCGACCGCCCCGGCCCCGCCGAGCGCCGTCCCCTGCCCGTGCCCCCCGCCGAGCGCCGCCCCCGCCCCTGCCGAGCGCCTCCCCCAGCTTCGCCCTCGGCGAGGCGGCGTTGTTGACCGCCGTCCTCGCCCTCGTCGACGCCGCGGCGCCGTGACGCCGCCGCCGGTGGCGCTGCCATAGCCGGCCCTAGGCGCGGTGGCTTTGGCACGGCTGGCCCTCGGCGTTGCAGCCCAAGCACAACCCCATCTTCCTCTCGTGCCATCTCTCTGAGCTGTGCGGCTGGCCTCGCCGGTGGTCGCTGCAGTGGCTTCCCTCGGCGCTGTCCTCCCGGTGGTCCGCGTGCGGTCCAGGAAACCCTAGCCGCCGCTAAGGCCGAGCAAGGCGGCGGCACCTCCCTCCCCCTGCGAGCGGCCGGCGCTGGATAGGGCGACGATGTCCACCCGGACGCAGGTGCAGGCCCTAGGTCCGTCCCCAGCAATGGCCGCCCATGGCCCCACATGTCTTGAAGCTCCAAGTTCACGAACAAATGATGACTGCTATGTTTCTGAGGCCTCTAAAAAAATCTGCCTTCATTGAAACAGCTCTGTGCAGCTGGATTTCGTCTGCTGGATAAAGTTGAATGAGGCTAACTTTATCCTGTTTATATGGAGTGTATTCCTATGTGACTTTCTTCCTTGCAGCTGTGGTTTTTTTTTTATAATCATTGAATTGGAGTTCAATACAAAGTACAGTTTCTTGATTCATGCCAACTAATGTCGGTTTTGGTCATTCCTGGAACAAAAATATTTAGTTCGCTAAATCTGTAATGAGTGTTGATGCCTCGCATGCTAATTTTGTACATGCCAACCAGAGGCTAGATTTACCCATGTTTACATGGAGTGCATTAGTGTGTGCCCTTTATTCCTCGCAGGTTACATGGGGTTTTTGGTTAGGATCATTGGAATTCAAAAATACAGTTTCATGATTCAGGCCAGGTAATGCTGGTTTTACTCATTTCTGGAAGAAAAATATTCAGTTCACTAAATCTGTAATGAATGTCAATACCTGCCATGCTAACTTTATAGATGCCAACCATTGTTGTGCATGGAGATTGGCTTCTCTTTCTGCCTTCCTTCGCCACTGCTCCAATTTTCTCTATCACATTCCAGTGTGACCTTATCCTTTGTTTTTTAGGCATCATGCACTGCCATTTATTCATTGCTTGTTGGCTGAGAATAAAACCATGAGAGGCCTGCTACTTCAGCTTGCCTATACTCAGCTTGACTTCTGTTATTTCATTTCTAAAAATTGTATTGTTGTTTATATCATACTTCTTTGGGGGCTTGGATCTATAGCTTCTCACATAATATATATAAGCTACCTCTAAACAGGATTTATGCATGCTGCTACTGCTTCAGTGGGTTCTGTATAGATGGTTCCTGATTTTAGGGATTGATCCAGCTTTTAATATTATCATTCAATTCAAAACACTGAAATGGTTAGTGCACCAAGTATCTGATGCTTTCAAGTTCTAACCCTCCTAAATTGTTACAAGTTGGAACATCAACCACTTAATAAAAATTTATGATTTCCTCATAGGAATGTGTTTTACCCGTTCGATATGAGCTGTCTATTTTTATGCTATTCTACTGCATGTTTGGTTTATAGATTTTTTACCTGAATAGTGTAAAGTAATTTACTTTTCACTGTTCTCAGTTCATAGCCTGTAGCCTATAATAGTTCAGTTAGAGTTGGCTGTTCTAATCGATGGACCAATTATAGGTACCTCTGTATCCAAATTAGGTCAACAACTAACTGAAAAACATGCTATATATGATGGAAATATTATCTCTTTTGGAGCGAATTTGGTGTTTATTTTGCTGTATAGATTTCCTTGCAATCTACCTATAAACTCATATTTGTTCTGGGACAACTTCAGCATGATATTTTGTTCACTAGGGAAAATAGATACACTTTTGAAATGTACTTTGGTTACCAATAGAAATGGTGCATGATAGTTCTTATTTGAAGAGTCTTTTATGCAGTGGGTTCACAGGTATAGTGGCCACCATACATGGATAAATGCGATCTGCTTTGTTTCAGATTTCATCTTAGCCTACCAATGTTTGGCACTGTGATATATTGGTAAGTCGTTCGTCCATATTGCTGCTAATGCATGGTCACTAATCTATGTTTCTTCATGCTTTACTTTGTTGTATACAGTTACGATACCTTCTTCCCTAAATCAGTTTTTATGCTTGTGAATCCAAACTAATGCCCTCATATCTATAGCAAAGCTGCATTATCTTTTATTTGTTTACTCTGGACTTTATACAATTTGTTATATGTAATATCGCTATACAATAAGCATCTGATTACCAACTTGCTTGTGGATTATACATGTGTTAGTTTGTGAATATTCAACTATTTTCATATTTCACATATCTATTTTAGTATATTCCCCAGCCCGCTGCAAATTCTACTTATTGTGATTAGTTGAGTCATAGAGATTCCTTGTCAATTTAATCCATATACACGACACAATTGCAATGAAAAAACATACGTGTCCTTTTTTTTTTTACCCAACTTGGCCTTTTATCTGTTAAATCATCCTTTTATGAAAAATACAACACCACCCTACTATTTGGTTAATGAGAGTGGGGGGGATCGGAGGCTAAGCAATGCTCTATCAGCTCCAATTGGAATGCTCCTTTTTCTCGTATGTAGGTCTTTTAGTGTGCCTCTTAGGACTGATCCATTAGAGGCCAAGAAAACTGAGTGTTTGAGTCTCTTATTCTTTTTGTGCATTCAATGTTGGAGTAAAGCAATAGAGGAAGAAAAGACATAGCAGTGCCATTGTTGGTATTGATTACCTTACTTTGTTTTGGTTAAATCATACATAAATATCCTCTACCCATTATGATATATGTGGATGCCTGTGACCGTTGTGTTGTTCTGCTGTTTTGTGCAAGGCAATATCATTGTGCCACTAGCTGAACCTTTGCCTATGATGATCATGATCCATTAATTTGAGAGACTGCTATTATGAATCTATGTTCCCAAACTAGAGTGAATAATTTCAAATTCCTTGTAAGGCTGCCTTCCTTCATGATTTTAGTTCATTTCCACCTTAGATCCATTAATTAATATAATAAAACATGCAAGGTTTCAGGTTTTGCTTCAGGAAGTTCAGAATTTGATCGGCTAAACTGACCACTCTGTCAACACTACATATGTATGATGGCCCCACGCACCTTCAGTTGATTAACACCGCTGCTGTTTCTTTATGCAAAGTAGATTGATTAGGTAGCCTCATTATTTCTACTTTGCCATGTTCCCAATAGATTTCCTTACTAATGGAATATTATTTAGCCAACTTCAATGTGGCGAAATGCGTGCATCATTGTGATTTCCATAACACATGATAGAGTAAGTATAGATATTTTTCGCTAATCTTTCATTACTCTGCAAGCACTTGCAGATTGTTAGATTCCTACACGTCACGTAATTTGACTATAGATCAAAGGAGATATGAAACAACTTTTAAACTATATATGAACCACTTTTATTAGGCAGAAATACTAAAAGCAATCCTGTGTTAGAATGTGCTTGTGCTCAGTTACCTCAAGTTTCTACTTTTTTTTGTTGTGCCTCTTAGAACAAAGTGTTGCAAGCCAAGAAAATAAATTGTTTTCCTTATTTTTTTTCCTTTGCTTTCAAGGTGAACGGACGATGATCATCCTTGGAATACCCCAAATTCACTCAGAACTGGAAGAAACTGGATACACCCAGTAGCAGATGAAACTGTTATTCGCAACACTCCTTTCTTAAAAATCATCATCCAAAATTTGTTTTTCTTACTGTCCTAATTCAGGTACTAAAGTTTGCAGATTATCATTAATACACCCGGCCTCCAAAAAACCTGTCTTTATTTAAATAGGTTTGTGCAACTGGATTTGGTCTGCTTGACCAAGGCCAATGAGGCTAATTTTACCCCTATTTATATGGAGTATATTGATGTATACCCTTTATTCCTTGCAGCTCACATGGTGTTTTTGTTGGAATTAGTGTTCAAAAATATAGTTTGTTGATTCATTGCAATTAATGCCGGTTTTCATCATTCCTGGAGGAAAAAAGTTCAGTGCACTAACTCTGTAATGAGTGCCAATGCCTGGCATGCTAATTTTATAGATGCCAAGCATTACAGTGCATGAAGATTGCCTTCTCTTTCTGCCTTCCTTCAGCACTGCTTTAATTTTCTCTATTAGATCCCAATGTGGCCTTATCCTTTGATTTTAGGCATCATGCACTGCCATTGATTCATTGTTTGCTGGCTGGGAATAAAACCATAAGAGGCCTCATACTTTCATTTACCTATACTCAACTTGATTACTGTTATTTCATTTATTTCTGACAACAGCTGTATTGCTGTTCACTATACCATACTTATTTTGGGGCTTAGATAAATGGCTTGCCACATAATATATTTATGCTAGCTCTAGACAGGATTTGTGGTACTGCTTCAGTGGGTTCGGTATAAATGGTTCCTGAATTTTTGGGTCATCCAGCTTTTTATATTATCATTCAAATGGTAAGTGCACCAAATATCTAATGCTTCCAGGTTCTAGCCCTCCTAAATTGTTGCAAGATCGAACATCGACCGCTCACTAAAAATTTATGATTTGCTCGTAGGAATGTGTTTTAACGGTTCAGTTGTGCTATGTTTCTCTTGATATGTACTTGATAATACAACACGTGTAATCATGGAGTATTTCAATTCATTTGCCAAGGTTTCTTTTTGTAGTTCATAATGGTTAGTTAGAAGTGGTTTAGCTTTAAAAGTAATTATTTTTTAGGCAATGGTAGGCTGCAGCTGGTTCTTATGCAGTTGCATTCCTCAGACCAACTGTTGGTTGCTGCATTCAGAAAACCTATTTTTTGCAGCATAACATACACTTAGTGGCATCACCCTATCCTTTTCTCTGTGTTCTCGGTATGCATACAAGATTTCTGTAGTCAATTATACACACTGATTCCTTAATATTTTTCTCTGTACAGGATATCCTTCCGACTTCTATGTGGCATGCGGGGTGGCTTGCTGCTGGTGTGCTGGTACAACCTTCTAGGTTATAGGGTCTGCCAAATGACAAGGACCACCCAGTGCTACTGAATGTAACATAAAAACTATTAGTATATTTAGTATTATCTTTCCATGCATCACAACAGATATGATATATCTGCATATGTGAATATACCTACTATGTTTACTCTACTATAAAGACTTTTAGAAATAATGTTGCTCCAGCCTGATAATTGTGCGTGCGCGCGAGGGCGCGTGCCATGTACTAGTTGCACATTCATGCAGCGGCAGTGGGCACAAAGTCAGGGCCCAAGCAGCGCTCCTGGTGTAGTTGTGTTTTTGTCTAGACACCTATATTTAGCTACGGAAGCTAAGTAGGACCCTGGTGGAGTTGATCTTACACAACACAAATTATACTACTCATAATATATAGGGGTTTTAGTATTAGAAAAAGTCTACATCTCCCCTCAACTATAGTGGATGGACTACTTGATCCCTCAACTATAAAACTATTTATTCTATCCTCTGAACTTCTGAAAACCGTTGAATTACCCTCTAAAACGGTTTTGAACTATTACAATAATGCAGTTTTGTCTTTTTCTTTTTATTTGTTTTGGCTAAATCTTTAAAAAAAATCATAGTAAATCATAGAAAAATTATAAAATTAAAAATCTAATTTTGTTGGACTCTTCATGAATAAATCTACACAGTGAATATATAATATGACATGCTTTAATACAATTTTTTTTTATAACTTTAAGTCTATGATTTTCTGTAATTAATAGGAATAATTTATAGCCGTAGTTTCTACGGTCCAATTATGGTGAAATTTTTATGATGGGCTAATTGTTGCATGCTTGAACTATACTAAAATTTTCATACTCATCGACTCATGTATAACTTAGTTATAAATTTATTTATATTTAATAAGCA